>JAJHSJ010001516.1:0-45876 GCA_021015155.1 Magnolia officinalis | reverse complement strand
AAACGATCACCGTCCTCCGAGAATACTAGATGAAGTTAAATCCCACGAAGTGCACTTTTGAAGTCGGCTCAGGAAAATTCCTTGGGTTTCAAGTCAGTCAGAGAGGCATCGAGGCGAACCCCGACAAGATCAAAGCACTCCTCGTCATGAATTCGTCTCGGACCGTCAAGGAAATGCAATGCCTCATAGGGCGAGTCACGGTGCTCGGACGTTTCATATTCAGGGCAACAGATAAATGCCTCCCCTTCTTCCAGCAGTTGAAGGGTCATAAGATGGCAGAGTGGACGTGAGAGTACGAACAAGCCTTCCAGCAACTAAAAGTAGTATCTTGGCTCACCCCCCTGCTATCCAAACCTGAAGAAGGTGAGCCCATATTCCTCTACCTTGCGGTCTCAGCCTCGGCAGTCAGCTCGGCCCTGATCAGAGAGGTCGGAGGCAAGCAACACCCTGTACATTACATGAGTAAGGGTATGGTACCTGCGGAAACGAGATATCCACCCTTGGAGAAGTTGGCGCTCAGCCTCGTCGTTTCAGCTCGAAGGTTACGTCCATACTTCCATGCTCATTCTGTAATTGTGTTGACCGACTCCCCTCTCAGGCAAGTTCTTCAGAGACCCGAGGTGTCAGGTTGGATGACCAAGCAGGCCATCGAACTTGGCGAGTTTGACATCCAGTTCTGTCCAAGGACAGCAATCAAGGGCCAAGCTGGGGCTGACTTCATTGCCGAATTCACCACTCCAAGCGCAGAAGAGATCAGTACCGAAGTCGAAATGATTCCACTCGTCCCCCCAGGTGACTAAAAGGCGGTGTAGGACCCGGGATGGGTTCTCTATGGGACAGGTTGTCTAACATCAAAAGGGTCAGGGCCGAAATTGTCTTCATCGCACCCGATTTAACGACTATCCAATACGCAATCAGACTCGGGTTCAAGGCCTCAAACAATGAGGCGGAGTATGAGGCTTTACTAGCTGGACTCAGATTGGCGGCAAGTCTGGGTGTTCAGTCTCTTTAGGTCCGATGTGACTCTTAGCTGGTGGTAAACCACATTTCTACCGAATACGAAGCCAAGGAGACAAGATGATCGCTTATCTTGACGAGGCGAGGAAATCGATTGAAAGATTTTGGAGTTGCACTATCCAGTAGATCCTGAAATCGAAAAATTCATGGGTCGACGCCCTAGCAAGGCTCGCCTCAACCGCAAAAGGAAAGATCCCGCGGGTCATCCCCATTGAATTCGTAGAGCATCCAAGCATCGACAAGTCGGAGAAGAAGGAAGTCATCCAGTGCATGCTAATCTGAGCTGGATGGACCCAATCTTTAACTACCTCACATCCAGCGAGATCCCTCGGATAGGTTGGAAGCCAGGCGACTGAGAGTCCGAGTAGCTCGGTACACCATCCTGGACGACACCTTATACAAAAAAGGACATTCTTAGCCCTACCTCAGGTGTCTCTGCCCGATGAGGCAGAATATGTCATTCGGGAAATACACGAAGGAATCTGCGGAAACCATTCTGGCAGCTGAGCCTTGGCCCTGAAGATACTCCGACAAGGATATTTTTTGCCAACTATCAAGGAAGATTCAAAGGACTATGTTAAAAATGTAACAAATGCCAATGTCACGCGTCTATGCTGAGGCAACCCGCGAAGAAATGACTCCCATGAGCGGTCTGTGGTCGTTCGCTCAGTGGGGAATCGACATCATCGGACCTCTGCCTACGGGAAAAGGGCAAGTCAAGTTTGCCATTGTAGCCGTCGACTACTTCACCAAGTGGGCCGAAGCTGAGCCCATTTCTAAGATCACAGAACAGAAGGTGGTTGACTTTGTTTGGAAAAATATCATATGCCGGTTCGAGATTCCAGGCACCATTGTGTCAGACAATGGCCGACAGTTCAACAACGACAAGTTTCAAAGCATGTGTCAGGGGCTCGGCATCGCGAATGCGTATTCCTCTCCTCGGCACCCCCAGTCCAATGGACAGGTGGAGGCAGTCAATAAAGTTATCAAGAATCATCTTAAAACGAAGTTAGAGAAAGCGAAAGGCAGCTGGGCCAAGGAACTCCCATTCGTTCTCTGGGCCTACAGGACCACGGCTCAATCCTCAACTAGAGAAACTCCATTCTCACTCTCTTATGGCTTAGAGGAGATGGTGCTGGTTGAGATCGGTCTCCCTACGGCTCGGGTTAAGAATTACCAAGAAGACCAGAATTCTAAGTAGATCGCAGCCAACCTGGATTTGCTCGAAGAAGTCAGAGATATCTCAAGGCTCCGAGTCGCAGCTCGGCATCAACAAGTTGCTCGATTCTACAATTCGAAAGTCATGACCAGGCGGTTCCGCCCAGGGGACTTGGTCCTTCGCCTGGTATTCCAGAACACCGCTGAGCCGGGGGCTAGGACACTCGGACCTAACTGGGAAGGGCCTTACCGGGTTGTCCGGTCGACCAAACTGGGCTCCTACCACTTAGAAGACCTCGAAGGTAGTCAGCTCCCCCACCCCTGGAATGTCGAGCACCTAAAAGTTTACTATCCGTGACGAAATAGCCTTTAAGGCTCTCAATAAATGTACGCCCCCGAGCGACAAGCCTTTAAGGCTCTCAGCAAATGTATGCCTCCGAGCGACAAGTTTAAGGCTCTTAATAAAAATTTACCTCTTCTTATCTACAAGAACGAATTATCTACCAAGGAAAAGCTGTCTCTCATGTGCAGGGACGGACTCAATGAACCAATCCCTTGAAGAATGGGTTGGTATATTATCCCATGAAAATTCTACATGGCCTCGTGTAAGACCCGTACCCTAGTCCGTACCGTTTCGTAGGCTTCCGCGATCCTACCGGTCGAATTCCGGCAATCCTCGACCCATTTTCATCGTTGTGCGCGATCCTAAGCCGAGTCCTGCATACCAAAGTCGGCTCGAACCGAAACTTGTATCCTAGCGATCGCGCCGTCGCCGTGACTCGCTCACCGAACCGATACCTAGGTGGGAAGATGTCAGTCAGCGTTCGGTTCGAAGAAACGCCGCACGTTGCGAATCTCGAGGGAATCTCTACGAGATGTCCCATCAATCAAGTCAAGTACACCACCTTACCTCCATGCCACCTCACCCAACAACAAGTACAAGTGGCCTCTCTCCCTTTTCCCACAAGTCAAACTCTCCCTCCCCTCACCATTCCTCCTTTTTCACATTTTCAAACCTAACCATACATCATTAATTACAACACCACTCCACCCATCCCTTCCATCCATATCTCCCATTACTTCTCTCCCTCTCCCTCATTTTTTCTCAAATCCCTCCAAGCAACAAAGCTCCATACGTTCCAAACTCCCTCCCAAACACCAAGTGTGGCCCACTTTCCCCTACTCTCACATCTCTCATCTCAACCGTTGGATCATCATCAACCACCATTGAAAGTGGAGGCTAAGAGCTAAGGAGTGCAAGGAAGCAAGGAGGGTTACAAGAGGTGGGTGATCCATCATCATTTCTCATATTTTTTTTTGGGCCACATGTGGTGGGACCCGTTTGATGTATGCATGTATGAAATGGAGGGCCCATAGTGGCGGGGTCCCTCCTCTATCTCACCGTGTATCTCTCTCTCTTTCTCTCTCTTTCCCTCTCTTTCTCTCTTCCTTAGAATGAAGTGAGCCCCACCAATATGTTAAATCTACTCCATCCATCAAATAGGGTGGCCCACCTCATTTTAGGAGAGATCCACCCCCTATTTAGAGTAAATGATATATTATAATATTTTATTAATATTTATATATATGGTGGGCCATGATCATGTGGGACCTACCTTGATGAACATGGGCCACTCACGTGTGGGACCCACCATGAGGCAGTGTTTATCCAAACCGTCCAGGGTCTCTGGACGCTGGACGTAGGCGTACTGCATGGCTAATAAAAAAAAAAGAAAGAAAGAAAAAGTTACTTTTTTGTGGGCTGCTCATGCAGGCCCCACCTTGATGTATGTATGTGATCCACGCCGTCCAATCTATTCTCCAGTCTACTTTAGGCTTTGAGCCAAAAGTTTAAGGCGATCTGATCATCAGGTGGGCCAGACCATCTAAAAACTATGTAAAGACATGCCAGAACATATAAAAGTACTCGGTGGGACCCACCTGAAGTTTGGATGCAGCTGAAACTCGTTCTGGACAGGTAGAACAGTGGGACACACATAATGGGTGGGCTGGATTGTGAATCACATTTCGGTGGGCCCCATTTTAAAAAAAAAACAAATAATAATAATAATAATAATAAATGCAGCGCTGCTGCTGCTGCAGCGCAGGCAGCGCCTGCGGCTGCTAGGCGGGCGAACAGGTAGCTGGGCCTCACGGCTCCAGCTGTGGGCCCCCACCGTGATGCGTTTCGAGCATCAGCACCGTGCATTGGGTGGGCCTCCCCCCTGGCCATGGGCCACCCAAAAATCAGCCGTATACGGAACTCAGGTGGGCCATGCCATCTAAATCATGTGAAGACATGCTTAAATCATATAAAAAAACACATGGTGGGGCCTACCTGAATTTTTAATGGGGCTGAAACTTGGTCTGGACCCTCAGACAGGTGGGACACACATAATGTATGGGTTGGATCTGTGAACCGCCTCGCGGTGGGACCCCTGATCATGGGCCCAGGTCACGTGTGACCTTATGAACAGGTTTGATGGAAAATAAATATCACGGTGGGCCCTGGTTCCGTGATCTTGTAAATAGGTTGGATTTCAAATAAACATTTCAGTGGGCCCTTAGGTCTGTGTGACCTCATCAACAGATGGATGGGAAAATAAATATTTTGGTGGGCCCCTTGCCACATGGCCTTATCAACAGGTGGATGGAAATAAATAATATGGTGGGCCCCCAACTCATGTGACATTATCAACAGATTGGATAGGAAAATATATATTATGGTGGGCTTCACATGAGGCCCACTTGGATGTATATGGGCTCATGTACTTAGGCCCATCTTGATGTACTTTTAGGCCTATTATTGAGGCCCACTTTGATACATATGGGCCCATGTGTGTAGGTCATCTTGATGTGTTTATGGGCCCGTTGTTGGGGCCTACCCTGATATATATTGGCCCACATTATGAGGCCCATTGAGGTATTTGTGGCCTATTGTTGAGGCCACTTTGATATGTATATGGCTTATGTGATTAGGCCGTTTGATTCACATAAAGCCTATGTGATTGGGCTCATTTTAATACATTCTCAGGCCTGTGGATGATGGCCCATTGCAATGTACCTAGGGCCCATTGGTGAGAGTCATTGAGGTGGCCCACTTGATGAATATAAGGCCTATGAGATACGGCCCATTTGATGTATTTAGGGCCCAGTGGGATGTACCTAAGGCACATTGCAATGTGTGATTCCACCAGAATTTATTTAATGGTATTTGAGGTGAACCGAGCCTTGGGGACAATGTTGGTTTGACGTCCACATTGTACGAGTAATGTTGGTTCAATGTCCACATTATAACTCTCCCTAAGGCCACTGATAGGCCCTTATCTGTTTCATGTAGGCCATATAGGCCCATCTTCATTGAGAGGATAGTTTATTGCTTTATAACATGTTTAGCATAGCCCATGATTCATGATCATACGCATCATATGTATGCTTGAGATGAGGAGTGTCTGATCATAGCATATGCCTTCGGGCAGACTGTTTACGGGTTCCCTGATAGGCGGAGTTGCCCTACATGAGCGCGTGCTTCACGCAGGATGGTTGCATGATTGGTAGAGTGGTTCATACATTTGCATCTATGTGATTGTGATATGCCCTAGCGACATCAGGGCCATAGCCTCCACAGATGTATCGTGGGTGGCTGGTTGGATACCGAAAAATCTTGTTTCAAGCAATTGGGGCGCCATAGATGTCCCTGGGTGAGAGTCCCTGAACCCGATGGTACCAGAGGATGACTCCAACGTCGAGACCGAGTGGATATACGAGCGCACGAGGGCCGAATACCATGAGGCCGCGTCTCTTACTGTGTCGTGGTCGGTTGGAAAGGGGTGTGGCTTTACTCGCTCGAGAGTAGGGGGCATTTCTAGGCTGAGTTTGAGCAGCTCAGAAATGGGTTCGCTATCGACGTGCCGATAGGTAATGGCTGACTATTGGCCGGGCGGATAGTGAGGTTTCTTACGCTCACTTGGACTGTACTGCTTGGAGAGAGACAATGCCATTTGGAGTGTACTGAACCCCGGTGATTATCCAGACTGAGAACCGTACTGATTTGACGCTCTTATGAGGAGTTGCATTGGTATGAGGATTGACATGCTTGACTTACATATTGCATCGCATGGCCTTGGTATGGCCGATAGCATTCACATCTTGTACTGCACAGCCTTGGTACGGCTAGTTGCATTTTCGTACTCATCAGCATAATTCTGCATTACTCCGGCATTGCATTCTGAGCACGTTCACACACACTTATACCGCCCTCTAAGCTTTCTATAAGCTTATGCACGATTGATGCGTGCAGGTGACGCCAGGACGCAGCTGTAGTCTCGCCGCAGTTGGAGCGTGCCGCCGAGCTTTTGGAGTTTTGATATTACCACTATCTTGTATTTCCCTTTATACGCACTGTATTCAAAGTTTTTGTTCATAGTGGATTTTGTGATGGTGTTCTTGTGGTTATTGTTCGTGGGTTATGCTTGGTTATGCTCATTACGAATCAAATTGATATAAGAAATTCTCCTTGTAATATCCCAGGATCGGAACCTGGTATATGGGTGCCGGGACCGAGAATGGGGTATACGGAGCGTGTCGGCGCCGGATTCGGCGATCGGGAATTTTGTGAGCCCGGTCTTCGAGTTCGGGGCGTGACACCTCCCCTCTTAAGTTAGGGGAAAGTCAAAAGATGACTCGACTCCCCCAACATAAGAGTCGACTCACATACTAAAGGATGAAGCGAAAATTCTTCACCAATCGTGGGACGAGCCGACCCTCTACGGGTCCGGACTCAACAAACAAGCCATAAAGACTTCAAAGACTCTATGAGACGACATTGGAAGGAATTGACCCATCAAAGGGTCGGCTCGGTTATGCTGTAAAGTAAATCGACCTGTCAACAAATTGGTTCGGCAATCAACAATCGACAATCAAAAATTAGATACGGATTAACATATAAAAGAAATCGTCATTCATGCGCCCTCTCCAGAGGGTCAAAAATCATCATTCATAAACCTTCATTAGAAGGTCAAAAAGTAACCAAAAAGGAAAAAGTTTCGACAAGTTCTAAAAAAGAGAAGGAAATGATCCAATCTGTGCAGTCAGGGGAAGAGGAGCTGGGTGTGTCGGGTGCTGATGATCCGAGCGAACATCTCCAGCAGACACTTCTCCGGCGTCTTCGAACAACAAAGGTTCGAGATTAAGATCCAGATACAGACCCTGGACTGCCTCGATACAATCATCGAAACCACAGTTGTAAAACTTGACGGCTTCAGCGTCCCTCTCCTTTGAAGTCTTAAAAGACGTCCACTTGTTGCAGCCACCGCTGCAGACAGAGAAGCCTCGCCCTCAGCCCGTTGAGTTTCCTTCACCTGGGAGAGGGCTCGGCTCCACTCTTCTGCCGCCTCGACCTTAGCCCGCTCAAGGACTTCACCCAATCGAGTGTTCTCCTTAGCTAGCGAGTCCGCGTGAGCCCTGGCCCAGATCAGTTCAACAGTTGCAGCGTCGCACCGAGCTTTGAAGTCGTCCGCAATCCCCTGTAGCCGCAGCTCTCTGGCTTCAAGATCAGTCACGACCCCCTGCAGCTAGAGCTCCCTTGTCTTCCCGTCTTCAACCTGCCGACGCAGCTCACCCTGTTCAAGTCGAAGAAAGGTGGCATCATCCCGCAAGATCCCCACTTCGGTCTTGAGAGCCTCCACCTCGGCCTCTCTCTTTTTCAACTCTCGCGCCCTCTCCTGAGCTGAAAGAAGCTTCGGGACAGACTGAACAAAATAAGAAAATAAGCATTCGAAAGTAGTAAGTGCGAAAGGACGAGGAAAGTTTGATAGAAATACCGTGTAGAATACGGAAGCCATGTCGTTCAGAGAAAACAGCTATCCACTTACTGAGAAGGCGGGCTATGTCCTCCTCTTGGGCATGTTTGCAGCCCAAGGCATCAGGCAAGATAAGTGGTAGCCCGGTTCGAACCTCCCACCGCTCGTCCCCACCTGGGGCGAGCCTGCTGCCTCCGCGAACCCAGTCCTGCTGCCAGCTAAGGCCTAAGCCTCGGCCTCGAGATCATCTCCAACCTCAGGAGGGGTGATCATGGCATCAGCCATCCGAACGGCCTCCTCCCGCTCGGATGATGAAGGGATAACTATGCAGGGGGCTGCAACACGAGCCTGCTCGAAAGGGGGAACGACCGTGGACGGAAGAGAAGGAGTTATGGTTGCTGGAGGAGTTATGGTTGTTGAAGGAGTTATGATTGCCGGAGTTAGAACAATGATTGCTGAGACCCGGGTCTTAGTAGGTCCCACAGCCGGGGCTGCAGCAACGGAGATCGGGGCTACAGCCGGAGCCATAAAAACGGAAACTGGACCAGAGGGGCCCTCCCCGAGAGGAGTGGCCTGCCTCCTCTGAACGGTGATTTTCGTTCGGGACTCGACCCTCAACAGCTTCTCTGCCGTTGGAGCAGCCTTTCCTCCTGGAGCCAGATGCCTCGGCTATGCCTGCGTGAAAAACGACAAATCAACAATTAAATGAATAAGTTTGATCCCTCCAAAGGGAGCGGAGAAAACACCTACTGAAAGACGTCGGGAGAGGCGGGAACTTGCAAAGCCCAGACCAATGAAGGTTGGCGGCTGTGATCAAGTCCGACCAGGAGCGGAGCTCTCCCGATCGTACCTTAGCCTTAGCTATACGATTCTTCTGGGGCCGAATCGAAGAGAGGCATGCCCCTTGGGAAATCTACAAAGATGAAGGAAAACTTCAGTTTGACTGAGGTAACAGAGAAGGAATCAGAAAAGAGGGAATGACTAGTCCGACCTGGTTTTGAAATTGGGTCAGAACCGAGTTACTAGAGTCCTGAGCTCAACCACCGGTCGCCTCTCATTCGCACGTTAGCCCAGAAACCATTTATTTCTTCCAGTCCTTATTGGAGGACGGAAGATTCATCACCAGCCTCGACCCCTTGCTGCCTCGAGTCGCGAAGTAGTACCATGGTTCATGACTGTTGTGCTTGACCAGGTACAAACTTATCAACTCTTCAGGGGTCAACTCCGGATTCCCGACTTGACGCCAGATGATATAGGAAGATATTAAAACACCTCCAAGCATTGGGGGTGAATTGCCCGGGAGCTAATCCGAGGTAGCTTGTCATGGCTTTGACGAAGGATGTAGAGGAAGTCAGAGCCCACATTGCAGCACACAAAGAAAAATAGCAACTTCTCCCTCAGAAGGCGCTCCAGCGGTGTTAAGGGGCTCTGGGGCCCCTTATTTGAATGGAGTCCGGGATCTGAAACCCCGAGCAAATCCACTCCATTTGAGATTTCGATAGCACGAAGCCTCCTGGGACTACTTCCGAGGCCCCTCCCACTCACTGGCATCTCAGTAGCCTCAGTAGTAGTCATGGTCCGGGGGCCCCGAGCGATTTTTTTTGCCAGCCCGACCAGTCCGAGCCCCCCATCTCCTTCTATTTTCGGGGCGGAGGGAATAAAGGTACAGCTTCATAGGGGCTTCAGAGGCCCCTCTCTCGTCATCAGAGCTCCCCGACTCGGAGTCATCATCGTAATCCCAAACAGTCTCCAGGTCGGATGACATCTTAAAAGGAAGGAAAGCAAAGAGGCACGAGGAAGGAAACTTACCGGACGATCATCGGGAATCATTCTGCCGGAAATGCCTGATCGGTCGGAATCGCCTATCAGAAACCTTGACCGGTCGGAATCGCCGTCGCCGAAAATCGCCTCCTCCGGTAACAATCAAACACAAAGTATAGAAATAAACAGAGGTCTCCGAAGGAGGCTTATATAGACCTTGTCAAATCTCCGCATTAATGACAAGAAATGATGGCCGCAGCTGAATCATCATGAGCCGACTTCGGAGCTGACGTGGCCACACACCATTGGCTCGAGCTCTGTCAAGCAGTACGCCCCTGACATCGAGTGGCGTGCTCTGGATAAACGAAACGACGCCCGAGTAAGGAAGGCTCTGTCCCAAACCCTACTCGGGGTACACGTGGCAATAAGTCATAGGCAGACGACGATTCGAAATCTTAACCATCGCCACGCATCCGCTGAACGTTGGCCCAAGGGCAGGAAACCCTGAGGGCGCGACGCTTCAAAATTCCAAAACGTGATAGTATTAGCATGCGTAGAAAAGTCGGTGGATGAAACGATTGATCATCCGTATGCTTACTATCCGAGTCTGCAACTGAACTCGAAGAGTAGGGGGCTTCTGTTATAGGAAGATCCGAGCCTTTTATAATTCCGAGGGCCGACGTCATCGGACAGACGACTACCCTATACGACGTCCACAATTGAAGGATTCACCAATGAGTAGCAGAGTGCCTCGGCTCTGACACTAATGATCGATTCGACTTGAGGAATCTGGACCAAAGTAGAAGGAAACCCGACTCGATAAGATAGGCCGGACGCTTCCGCTTCATCTCGGACCTCGTGAAGGAAGTCTTTTAGAACATTCGAACGGTAATAAGAGGCCAAGTCCACCAGCTCGGCTCGGACTACAAACGCGACCACTGTTCGACGAAGACTTGTAACCGCTGATTGAGACCTCATCTGCCAAAAAGACCGAGCTGTGGCTAGATCACAAAGTGGGCGCTCAACGACCTAAGTTTAGAACTACCATAAGTGTACATGGCCGGTTACTTCACTCAACGATACATATGATGTGCATAATATCCTACACGATCCTTGAATTGCGTACAAATCCCCACAATCTGAAAATCCCACTGATTGAGTGAATCGTGCCGAGATTAACGAACCTAGATCCTCCGACAGTCAAGTATAAGTATGTCGAGACCCCATTGCTATAGGTACGCAATATTTTGCACTCTTTCTCCTACCTCTCAACTTAGACCCAGTTTCCTTGACCTGACTTAGGCATCGGAGGGTCCCCCGGCTCAGCTAGGGTCTCCTTTGTTCACCCTTTGTGCAGGACCGAGGTCCACCTGAGGAGCAACGTAAGGAGTGGAGGGTGTCCAGATTTTGTCATCAACAAGACCCATACATTACGGTGGCCACTCAAAGCTCCAGCCCGTTCCCCGCCGGAGTCAGGCCGGGTAGGATGCATTCCGCGTCCCCGCGGATCCACCAAAGTAGCGCGCCCAAATTTTGGGCAAGGGCCACGATCACGATGGGACCTGATAATGGACTGTCTGGATCTCGCACATGTGACAGTCAAAATCCTAGAACCAAACAAAAAGAAACCAAAACTAAAAATAATAATTTAAAAAATTACCGATCCGGGCACGTAAGTCAATTCAGTCGGGGTGTCGTCCATCTTGTTCATCAGGTTCCGGATCATGGGATCGATAGGAATGTAGAGATACTTGACGAGAACGGCATTTGATCCTTCGGGCACCTTCAACCGTATAGTTCCAGTGGTCAATATCATATCGGATAGTTTCGGAGTTCCCGTTACGAAATCTCGGAAGATGATCTGCTTGTTGCTAACCACTTCTGCCATTTTTTTCTTCTTCTCTAGGAAATCGGATGCTAGTAAAGAGATTTTTTTGTTTACTACAGCAGAATACCAGAGGTTTCTTCCTTCTGTGAGAACCACCTGAATTTTGGAAGACTGTATGATTGCTGGGAACAAAAGCACAAAATGCGTACCGCGGATTACCTGTTACCCGGTATGTGGTTGTTACGCTTACCGTGTGGGGCCCATCTTGATGAATACTTTTTCGTATCCACGCCGTCCATCCGTTTTCTCACCCCATTTAAGGATGTTATACCAAAACTTTAAGTACTTCCAAACCTCTGGTGTACCATAATACTAGAAAAATGATGGATTAACCATTAAAAGATTTTTATATGCCACAAAAGTTTTGCATCCCGCTAATATTTCTATTTTCCCTTCATCCAGTTCCGTTTAACCTTACGAACAGTTTGGATGGAAAATAAACATTAGGGCCTGTTTGGCCACGCAGATCCCACGGTATTAGGAGGGATGGGATGGACAATATCCTGGGATAGGCATGACGAGCCAAACAGATCCGGTTAACTTGTCCCGGGATGAGCGATCCCATGGATCTTAAGACAATCCACTGACATCGCCATCATTACCTTAAAATTGATCCTATTCCCTTGATTAGATGGATTGGAAGGTAAAATTCGGGATATGCATGGCATGCCAAACAGACCTAGTGAACTTGTCCTGGGATATAAGCAATCCTATGGACCTTAATACAATCCACTAACACCATTATCATTACCTTAAAATTGATCCCATCCCTCCTAATACCATGGGATCAGCCTAGCCAAACAGGCCCTTAGGGATCTTCTTACAGTGGGCGTTGGGAAATTTTTAACGGTGAATGTTCAAGCATCATTATTTCTTACGGAGAGGTTCACTTGAGACTTTGATATGCATGATGTTTAGGATTGAATTCTAAAATGGACGGAAAAAACAAATGGCCGGAATGGATATAAAACATATCACCAAGGTGGGCCTAATCCGTAAGGGTAACACCACTAAGCTAAGCTATTACCGGGGACATCTAATCTCCAACACGATTGAAAGAGTGGATTTTATTTAGAGAAAATTAGGACCGTGGACCCCACCTTTTAGCCAGCTGGTTTTATGAAAGAAGACAAACCTTCTATTGCAACTTAGACCTGCACTTACGGACAGCGAATTTGAGGACGAAAATACCCCTCCTTTCGAAGACGAGCGCTGACGCTCCTCCAGCCAAGAGTTGTACGAACGGCTCAAAAGAGATCAAAGTTACATGGCCCCACAACTATGTATTTATTATATCCACAACGTTCATCCATATTTAGAGATCATTTCGGAGCATTATTCAAAAAAAAATTCATATCCAGGTCAAATGGACCACACCACAAAGAGCAGCGGGAAAATTGATTTTCACTGTTAAAAATTTTGTAGGGCCCACCACTTGATAGTTAGATCTGTCTTATTTTACGTCTCAAGCTTGATATGAGCTCGCCAAATCGATGGACGGTTTGGATATAACACAGGCCTCATGATGGGACCTACAAAAGGCGGTGGGATTACAACAGAAAAAAAAATAAAATAATTTTTAAAAAAAAAAAAAGAAAAAAGAATCTATAGCTACGGATTATAACCGTAGCCATATCCGTAGCCTAGAAAATCGGCGAGGCAAACTAGAAAACGGCGGGGCAAACTAGAAAACGGTGGGGCAAAAACGGCAGGGCAAACTAGAAAAACGGCGGGGCAAACTAGAAAATTGGCGGGGGGCAAACTAGAAAACGACGGGGCAAACTAGAAAAACGGCGGGGCAAGCATGAAAAACGGCGGGGGCAAACTAGAAAATCGGGGGGCAAGCATAAAAACGGCGGGGCAAGCATAAAAAATGGCGGGGCAAACTAGAAAATCGGAGGGGCAAGCATGAAAAACAGCAGGGCAAGTATGAAAATTGACGGGGCAAAAAAATTCCATATAACTTCGATATATCGACAATATGTCGATATATCGATATATCGGCGGGGCAAGCATGAAAATCGGCAGGGCAAAAAAAATTCCATGTAACGTCGATATATCGATATATCGGCGGGGCAAACATGAAAATCGGCGGGGCAAAAAAATTCCATGTATCATCGATATATCGACAATATGTCGATATATCGATGCTTGATTTTGTCGATATATCGACATATGGTCGATAATATCGTATTAAGTCCTCATTTGTCCAGCGACTTAACCCAAAAATATCATGTAACGTCGATATATCGACATATGTCGATATATCTACATATTGTCGATATATCGATGCAGTCTGTGTTGTTTTTTTTTTTTAATATATTATATATATATATATATATATATATATATATATATATATATATATTGTGTTGCTTTTATGGGTCTCATCATGATGTTTGTGTTATATCCAAACCGTCCATCTATTTGGCGAGCTCATATTAAGGCTTGAGACGAAAAATAAGATAGATCTAACTATCAAGTGGACCACACTATAAAATACAGTGGAGAATTAAACATCTACCATTGAAACCCTTTTAGGGTTACAGAAGTTTTGGATCACTATGAAATTTATTTTCTTCTTCATCCAGGTCTTTGTGACCCTATGAATGAACTTAGACGGGGAAGATTTCTCACAAACATCACAGTGGGCCCCCAAAAAGTTTTTAATGGTTGATGTTCATTCAACACTGTTTCCTGTAATGTGGTACACTTGAGATTTGCATATACCTCATTTTTGTCTCATACCATAAAATGATGTGGAAAAATATATGGACGGCATGGATGAAAAGCATACATCATGGTGGGGCTCACAGACCACCGAACATCCACCATTGCGTGGTGGCAGGGGAGTACCCAATCCCTTTCCGTGAAAGGAGGGGTATTTTCATCCAGAAATTCTGTCCCCGCACATGGAGGTCTAAGTTGCAAAAGAAGGTTGTCTTCTTTCATAAAACCAGCTGGCTAAAAGGTGGGGTCCACAGTCCTAACTCATAAAACCATCGTATGTCCCACTTAAGTTTTAGATTTGCCACACAGTGTCCACGGTGGACATGTGACCAAATTTGAGGCAAATCTAAAAGTCAAGTGGGACATACTAGAGGGAATATTGGGGAAAGAGTTTTCTACCATTGAAACCTTCATTGACTCCACCTTAATGTTTATATGTCATCCAAACCATTTATAAAGTCATTCCCACTAAGATGAAATGAAATAATAATAAGAACAAAAACTTAGCCTAATATGAAGCTTTCATGGCTGCATGAATGTTTCAACGGTAGTCTCTAAATCCCCAAAGTTTCCTCTCGTGTAACACACTCAAGTTTTGGATCCGCCGTATTTTTTGTCGCATATTCTAAAATGATCTCGCAAAATGGATGGACGAGGTGGATTTCTCACAAACATCATGGTGGGCCCCACCTAGCATCCCATCATAGGAACTTCTTGAGAACGACTTTCACAGGAAGTTCCTGCGTTGGGATGCTTGGTGGGGCCCACCGTAATGTCTGGAAGAAATCCACCATGTTATCTATTTTTTGAGATAATTATAGGACGCATAAAAAATGAGTCAAATCTAAAAGTCAAGTGGGACATAGGAGATGGATAACTGGGGAAAGATTTCCTACCATTAAAACCTTCGTGGGCTCCACCCCTAATGTTTATATGCCATCCAAACTGTTTATAAGGTCATTCCCACTGTGATAAAGTGAGATTAGAAAAAACTCAGCCTGAGAAGAAGCTTTTGTGGCCACATGAATGTTTCAACAATAGTCACTGAATCCCCACTGTTTCCTCTTATGTAGCACACTCGAGTTTTGAATACTCCCCATTTTTTGTCATATATACTAAAATGATCTCCTAAAATTGATGGACGAGGTGGATTTCTTATAAATATCACGGTGGACCCCATCCAACATCCTAGCATATAGGAACTACTTGTAAAAGGTTGTCGAGCGTTAGGAAATAGGTGGGGCTCACCGTGATGTTTGGGAGAAATCCACCACATCCATTTGTTTTTCAAGATCATTACATGACATGCGACAAAAAATGAGACATCTAAAACTCAAATGAGACATACAAGAGGGAAAACTGGGGAAAGAGTTTCCTACCATCGAAACCTTCTTAGGCTCCACCCTGATATGTTTATATGCCATCCAAATTATTTATAAGGCTATTCCCACTAGGGATGAAATGAAATCTGAAAAAACTTAGCCTCATATGAAACTTTTGTGGCCACGTGAATTTTTAATTATAGTCACTTAATCTCTATTCTTTCCTCTCGTGTAACACACTCGAGTTTTGAATCCACTCCATTTTTGGTCGCAATGACTAAAATGATCTTGCAAAATGGATGGACGGGGTGGATTTCTTAGAAACATCACGATGGGCCCCACCTAGTATCCCAACACAGGAAAATCCTTCGATAGGCCTTTCTATGGGATGCGGGTTTCCTACGAAGGCCTTTCACATGAAGTTACTATGTTGGGATGCTATGTGGGGCCCACTGTGATGTCTAAGAGAAATCCACTCAATCCATTTATTTTTCGATATTATTATAGGCCATGCAATGAAAAACGAGGCAAATATAAAACTCAAGTGAGACATACAAGGGGGGAAACTGGGGAAAGAGTTTTCTACCATTGAAACCTTCTTGACCTGCACCGTGATGTTTATATGCCATCCAAATCGTTTATAAGGTCATTTCCACCAGAATGAAGTGAAATCAGAAAAAACTGGATATAAAGCTTTTGTGGAAGCATGAATGTTTTAACAGTAGTCACTGAATTCCCATTGTTAATTTCCTTTTGTGTGGCACATTCGTGTTTTGGATCCACCTTATTTTTAGGCACATGTACTAAAATGATCTTGCAAAATGGATGGGCATGGTGGATGTGTCAGAAAAATCACGATAGGCCCTACCTAGCATAGCAGGCCAGGAACTTCTCGTGAAAGTTTTTCGCATGAAACCCTCGTCCTAAATGGGGACACGGGTTCCTACAAAAGCATTTCTTAGAATTTTCTTACACTGGGATGCTAGGTGGGGCCTACCGTGATGTCTGAGAGAATCTACCTTGTCCATCTATTTTTTAAGATCATTATAAGACATGCGAAAAAAAAAAAAAAAAGGTAAATTTAGAACTCACATGGGACACACGAGAGGGGAAAATAAAGAAAGATTTTCCTATCATTGAAACCTTCCTGGGCTCCACCTGATGTTTATATGTCATTTAAACTATTTATAAGGTCATTATCTCTTAGATGAAGTGAAATTAGAAAAAAAAAAAAAAAAAACATAGCTTGATATGAAGCTTTTGTGACCACATGAATGTTTCAACGGTGGTCATTTAATCCTCATTGTTTCCTCTCGTGTAACACATTCAAGTTTTGTATCCACCTCATTTTTTGTCGCATGTATTAAAATGATTTCGCAAAATGGCTGGATAGGGTGGGTTTCTCACAAACATCATGGTGGGCCTCACCTTACATTAGAGTGTAGGAAGCCTTTCTCGAGAAGTTCTTAGAATGGGATGCAAGGTAGGGCCCATCGTGATGTCCAACAAAAATCCACTCCGTCCATCTGTTTTTCGAGATCATTATAGGACATGTGACAAAAAATAAGGCAAATCTTAAACTCAAGTGGGACATACGAGAGGAAAAACTTGGGGAAAGAGTTTCCTACTATTGAAACCTTCGTGAGCTCCACCTTGATGTTTATATGTCATCTAAATCTTTTATAAGGTCATTTCCATCTAGATTAAGTGAAAAAAAAAAAAAAAAAAAAAAAAAAAAAAAAAAAAAAAAATCTTAACTTTATAGGAAGATTTTGTGGCAGCACGAATGTTTTAATGGTAGTCACTGAATTTTCGTTATCTCCTCCCTAGTAGCATATTTGAGTTTTGGATCCACCCTATTTTTGAGCGCATCCACTCTCTTTTTGAGCGCATGTACTAAAATTATCTTGAAGGGTGGATTTCTCGTAAAAATCACGGTGGCCCTGCCTAGTATCCGGGAGCTTCATACGAAAGGCGTTGGCAGGAAACCTGCGTCCATAAAATCAGAGGGGCGTACCTGACAAAAGTTACGGATACAAAGGAGTGGATTTTATTTTTGGGCTGGGATTAAGTACTACCCGGCTGCTCCAAGCTTAGTACAGGTGAAGGTTCCTGCGGCCATCGTTATGTATCGCTTTTACCCAAACTGTCCATCTATTCTTCCATCTTATTTTAGATTATTATCCCAAAAATAAGGCTAATCGAAATATCAGTTGCAAGACGACACAGGAAACAGCCTGCTGAGGACACCCACCATTGAATCCTTCTTAGGGCCCACCGTGCTATTTATTTTTCATCGAACATGTTGATATGGTTATATACACGTGGATGAAGTGAAAAAACAAATATCTTCTTAATCCAAAACTTCTCTAGTCCCCAAGAATTTTTCATCGGTAGGAATTTAAGCCACATTGTGTGGCCCACTTGAGCCTTGGATTTTCCTCGTACTATAATTATAGTTTTAAATAATATGAAAAAATGAATGGACCGTGTGGATGAAATCCATACATCACGGCGGACTCTAAGAGCCCAGCCTATCCCCAGCTCGGAACAGGCGGAGGTAGTACCCAATCCGTGCCATTTATCATCGTGATCTTCTTTTTTTTTTTCTTTTTTTTTCATTCTTCTCTCTGGAAGCGGATCGCGTGGTGTGCCAGACCTTCCTGGCATGTACCGGCGCGGGCAGACGAGCGCGTCAGTCCTCCAGCCCCGTGAAGGTAAGAAAGATCACCCACCATAATGTATTTATTATATTCACACCGTTCATGCATTTGAAGAGATCATTTTACCCATGAGCTTTTTAAAAACAGTCATGTAAAAAGCTTAAGTGGACCACACAACAAAAGGCCGTGAGAACAATGATTCCCACCATTAAAATGTTCCTAGGGCTTATCATGATGTTTATTTGCCATCCAAAATGTTCATAAGGTTATAGAGACCTAGATGAAGGCTAAAATCAATATCATATTGATCTAAAACTTTTGTGAACCCAAGAAGATTTCAATGGTAGATATTCAATCACCGTTGCTTTCTGCGGTGTGGTCCACTGGAGCTTTGGATCCAACTCACTTTTTGGCAAAATCATTACAACTATCTCGCCAAATGGACGGACTGTTTGGATATAACACATACCTCATAGTGGGCCGCCAGAAATTTCTAACATTCACACCACGCAATCCGCTTTCAATCGTGACGGCCCCGTTTATTCATTCAACGTAATCCCTTATCCGCTCCCTCCCATCACTGGCTCACCATCCCATGTCCGCTCTAATTATTGATATGAGTTAAAAGAAAGAAGTACAAGTTCGAGGGCTCACTTCCCCAGTCCCTACGGTGAAAATTCTGTCGGAGCACCATGATGTACGTATTACCCACGTCGCTCATCCGTTTTTAATGGTGGGCGTTCCTTCACCACAGTTTTCTGTGGTGCGGTCGACCTGATATTTGGACTGCTTGGTGTTTTATCTCATGCCCCAAATTGAGTTGGAAAAACGGATGGACCTTTCGAATATACAACACATACGGCAAGGTAAGCGCCACATGGACTTCACCTAATCCGCCAACCTAAGCTAGTGGGACGCGGACTAGATACTGACAGGTAGAGTAGCCAGACTCGCTACCGTAGTGACGTCACCAAGTTACGTGGCGCCACTATGCCGTATGTTTTGTATGTACATCGTCCATCGATTTGGATACATCATTTTAAGGCATCAGACAAGAATGAGTCATATCCAAATTTGGAGTGGACCCCACCACAGAAAACAGGGAGAGAAGGACGCCCACCATTGAAACCTTCCTAAGGTCCACTATGATATTTATATGAAATGTTTATGAGTTAAGACAGACATGAAAGAAGGGAAAAAGCAAATTTAAGCTCAATCGAAAACTTCTGTGGCCCTTAAAAATTTTTTATGGTTGGCGTCACTCTCTCAACTGTTTTCTGTGGTATGATCCACTCGAGCTTTGGATATAACTCATTTTCTGTATCATGCCCTAAAATGATATCTCCAAATAGATGGACGGTATGGATACAACACATACATCATGGTAGGCCTCATAAAACTTGGTGGCGTCTCAACCTATAATCCTCGTCCTAGCTAGTGCTATCTTTTCATTAGATTTACGTGCGTGTGACGTTAAAATCACAGGTTAAATAACAAATAAACACTTTGGTGGGCTCTAGGGAGGTTTGACTGTGGATGTCATTTGTTGAGAAGTGGAGCCACATATGGGGCCGTGCACCACCCGTCGTGGCCCCTGCTCGACTGGTCGTGGAGCCCACTCGACCGGTCGTGACCAGTCGTGGACTGGCACGACTCAAAGTCCAGCGAACATAAGGTTTTTGGTTCCGAGGTGCTTGACCGGTCGAAGCTCATGCTCGACCGGTCGTGAGGTCCGCTCGACCGGTCGTGGTTGCGCAGATTCATTTCCGAATATGATGCGGACTACGGATTTCTATGTCTCCTTTCGCAACGGTGCGAAAGGAAAGTTGCCTAAACTATATATATGTGTCCATAAGACTTTTCTAGGGTATTGGAAAGTATTATGAAATAATTCCAAGGTGTGGGCAAAGGGTTTTCTCTATATTTCCAAGAGAGGTTAGTATATCATTTTGTAATCTCTGTTTTCTTCATAGTGGAAGATTGCATCCGTAGTTTTTTACCCTTGTTGGGGTTTTTCTACATATATCTTGTCTTGTAGTTTGTTTGGATTGCTTTGATCTGTTTCTAGTTTGTATTTCTTCTTGTTTATCGTTTGTGGGTGAGGCTTAAGATTGGATCTCGGCTCACTGCGTTGTTAGCGTGCTGTGCAACAACTGGTATCAGAGCTATTGGTTTAGTTCTATTGGGAGTGATAACGGAAGAAGGGAAAACTAGAATTGAGAAGTTTGATGGTTCAAACTTTGCCTTCTGGAAGATACAGATGGAGGATTATCTATATCAGAAGAACCTCTATATTCCTCCAGGAGGAAAATAGAAGAAACCAGAAAAGATGACAGATGATGAATGTTTTTACTGGATAAGAAGGCTTTAGGAACGATCCGACCTCTTTGTCTAAGAGCGTCGTCTTCAATATATCCAAGGTGAAAACTACAAAAAAAATTAATGGAAGCCCTAGCCGCCATGTATGAAAAGCCCTCAGCATCCAACAAGGTTCATCTTATAAAACAACTATTCAATGTGAAGATGTCAGATGGTGGGAGCGTGGCTGAACATCTAAACGAGTTCAATACAGTCACGAGCCAGTTGGAATCTGTTGGCATTATTTTGAGGATGAGGTCAGGGCGTTATTGATCCTATCCAGTCTGCTAGACAGTTGGGATGGTTTGGTGATTGCTGTGAGCAATTCTTCAGGGTCGACAAAGCTGAAATTTGATGATGTGACCAGTCTAATTCTCAACGAAGAATCTAGAAGAAAAGCATCAGGAGTTTCATGGGATTCAGGGAATGCTCTAAACGTTAAAGGAAAAGGAAGATCGCTGAACAAAGGAGACAATAAATACGGGCGTTCTAAGTCGAGGAAGAAGTCTAAGGGACCGAAAGACAAAGACGGGTGTTGACATTGCGGCATGAAGGGGCACATGAAACGCGATTGCAGGGCGCTTAAGAAATAAGAAGGAAACTCTCAAGGCGGGAAGGATTCAGTTAATCTATCTGAGGAAAGTGACACAGAAGCGTTGATTTTATCTCTTGATGCAAGGAATGAGTCTTAGGTTATAGACTCGGGTCTTCGTTTCATGCCACTTCGTGTAAGGAAGTTCTGCATGATTATGTGTCAGGTGACTTTGGGAGAGTCTACCTAGGTGATGATGAACCGTGCAGTATTGTTGGAAAAGGAGACGTTCATGTCAATCAGAAAGACGGAACGGTTTTGAAATTGAAGGATGTCAGACATGTACCGAGTTTGAAACGTAACTTGATCTCAGTGGGGCAGTTGGCCGATACCGGTTATGTGACGACATTCACTAGTGATTCCTGGAAGATCACAAAAGGTGCCTTGGTGATATCTCGAGGCAAAAAGGAAGGTACCTTGTACATGACTTCAGGATCGTATAATTCACTCGCAGTCGCATCAACTGAAGTGAATGGGCAGTTATGACATCAGAGGTTGGGACATGAGTGAGAATGGGATGAAAGTGCTATTATCAAAAGGGAAGCTACCAGAACTGAAGTTTATTGACTTAGAATTCTGCAAGAACTACGTGTATGAAAAACAGAAGAGGGTAAGCTTCAAGAAGATAGGACGCGCTCCAAAGACACATTTGTTAGAGCTTATACATAACGATGTGTGGGGACCGGCACAGGTATTATCTCTTGGTGGCTCACGTTATTTTGTTTCTTTTATTGATGATGCTAGTAGAAAACCATAGGTCTATTTCTTAAAACATAAATCTGATGTATTTGATGTATTTAAGAAGTGAAAAGTTATGGTAGAAAATGAAACAGGTAAAACAGTAAAATGTCTCAGATTTGATAATGGGGGAGAGTACTGTGATAAGAGATTTGAAGAGTATTATGCAGCAAATGGAATCAAACATCAGAAAACGATTCCAGGGACACCGCAGCAGAATGGTGTGGCTGAGCGCATTAACAGGATCATCCTTGAGCGCGCCAGGAGCATGAGGTTACATGCAGGGTTGCCCAAGATCTTTTGGGCAGATGTTGTGAATATTACCTCATATCTCATCAATAGAAGTCCCTCAGCACCATTGGATGGTGGGCTACCAGAAGATATGTGGATTGGGAAAGAAGTGAACCTTGTATATCTCAGAGTGTTTGGTTGCACTTCATATATTCACATTGATGCAAAGCACAAAATAAGCTGGATGCGAAGTCCAAGAGGTGCACTTTTATAGGCTACGGGCAGCATGATTTTGGCTATAGGTTTTGGGATGTAGAAAATAGAAAAATCATCAGAAGCAAAGATATAGTTTTCAATGAAAAAGTGATGCATAAGGACAGTGTGACAGAAAAAAAGGCCAAGAAGAAAGAATTCGTAGAGATGGAAGAGTTACCAGACACGGGTGCTACAGCGCCACAGGATGATCATGCACAGGAGGATTATGAGGCGAACCGCATACACCGGTTGTGAGGAGGTCTACTCGGGAGAGGAGACCCACGGTCCGATACTCACCCTCCTTACATTATCTACTGTTGACAGATAATAGTAAGCCAGAGTGTTTTGAAGAGGCGTTACAGTTAGATACACGGGATAAGTAGGAGCAGGCCATGGTGGAATAACGGTCAAGACCACTTTAGTTGAAGTAGGAATATGCCGATATGTCCTAAAGGGGGTGAATAAGACTTTTAAAGTTTTTACGGTTTATTTAGAATCCTATTACACTAATCCTAACAACAAGCTCATATTAGGATTACTCAAAAATAACTCTACTGGCTTCCAACCCTGGCCGAGGATCCAATCACAAATTATTTAAAAAGTGAATAGTATGCAAACTAGTTTATGATGGATATGACTGTATTTGTGTGTGAGGTGTGATCTCAGATATTCAGATATGAAAATATTAAAGTAAATCATATAATCAGAAAGATAGCAAGCTCAAACATAGTCATTTTTATAGTGGTTCGACGATCAGTCTACGACACTCCCGGCGGACGCACTCAACCCTTAAGTGTGCCGGATTTCACTAAGGAGGTTTCACAGCGGTTCACCTCAAACCTAAGGTTTTAAATCAGGTTCACCTTTAACCTTACAACCTACACTGAGGCTGACTGTTTATGCTCTCATGAGCACAGGTCAACACAACGCACCCACTTTTAGGCACATTGGCCAAGGATCTTCCATAAGACCCTACCGAAGGTTTTACGCGGTTTACCTTAAACACGAGATTTCACACGGTTCACCTCAAACCTAAGGTTTTGACTGGTTACCTTCAACCAGATGTTTATGCTCTCCATAGAACAAGGGTCCACACAACGCACCCACCACGTACACTCCCGCCGGAGGCCTCCTACGAGGACTTGAAGGGGTGAGAAACACCTAAGACCTAATCCTAAAAAGGAATGATCACAAGTGTCTTCTGGACTCTAGATACTTGACGAAGATCTCCTCCTTTGTTGATGAAGAATCTTCGGTCTCCTTGATCCGCAACTCAAAAGATGTACCAATGCATGGTGACGGGTTGGGTCAAGGTTATGATGAAATTCTACTCTCAAAAGATTTTCCTATAAGAAAGATAGAGCGATTTCAATCATCTATGCATTTAAGGCATCCCTGCTTAATGATTTGTCATTAAGGTAGTAGCTGGAGGGTCCTTGAATGTGGAAGTTCATTCCCCAATCCACTCTATTGAATATCAATGGTGAGGGTGGATTGGAGGATGAACTCCCTTGCGAGAAAGGGCTTTGGGTATAAGATCTAAGGTTAAACACTCAAAAGCTCTCTCTACTTTCTCTCACAGCAACAATAGACAAGTCCTCTATATATAGGCAAAAGGTTTTAACGGATATAAAATGGCCACATTTATGATAGAGTTTGATATCATCGAGCAGGTTCGATATCATCGAGCGTATACTCTCGATAGCATCGATGGTCCGCTCAATGACTCGAACTCAATGTCATATGCTTTTGAAACCTTTTGCCAGCTGGTCGATGAATCGAAACGATTGTCGATGTCATCGGATTTCGAACTCCGATTCCATCAATGAGAGATTCGATCCATCGACACTTGAAAAATGAGAGAGACTTGCCTTGAGATATTTCAGGTTTTCATGAGTGATCGAGGGACCTTCGAGATCATCGGAATTTAGATATCGATGATATCGATAGCTGTGTCGATGCATCGATAAATCAAAAGGATTTTACATAAAGCTTGCTGGACAGTTTATGTCCATGTTCGATGCAATCGATACGGCATCGATATCATCAATATTTGAATATCGATTCTATCGAGTGACCCCCGATCATAGATAAAACACCCTGAAATATGTTGCTGGGGAACTTAGTGCCCAAGACCGATATCATCGAGGACCTACCGATATCATCGAGGTTTGAACTTCGATGGCATCGAGGAGACTTCGATATATCAAAGCATATCTGAATTCTTTAAGAAAAACAGGGGCGTCGGAAGTCTGCCTGTCGATACTATTGAATCACTTCCGATAGACTCGAAATTTGAACATCGATGATATCGATAGGTGTATCGATACATCGATAATTTCGTCCAGATATGTATAAGGTTGCTGGACATATTTGGTTCTCTTTTCGATGGTATCAATGGAGCATCGAGGACTCGACAGAGCACGTCGATCATATCGAGATGTGTATCGATAAAATCGACAGGGCAAGAAAACTTAGAGAATTTTTCTATTTTGAAAACGTTTTCTTACCCAAAAAAAACCTTATGATATTCTAACATTTTTAAGGGTTTTAGTATACCTGGTGATTTGGGACAAGGGATGTGAGGCTTAAATATACCTTTGGCGAGCTTGCACACATCCGATTGAGGCAAACGCTTTGAAATGATCTTCCTATCAGGCTCTGTAGTCTAACTGACTCAACACTCACGCTAATTGACAAACCAGGGCACTTTTAATCTCCCCCTTTGTCAATTACGTGACAAAATCTCAAAACACCGTAGAGTACTGGACAAATACATCCTAAATTGTATGTACATGCATTTTACACAATTTTACAAGTTCTATTTAACCCATGTACACAGCCCAGTATCTGCTCCCCCTAATTGTAAACTCTCCCTCGCTTGATGCAGCTGCTACCCTTAACACCTGCAACATCATTTGTAAGGCCCGTATCCTAGTCTGTACTGTTCCGTCAACTCCCGTGATCCTTCCCGACGAATTCCGGCAACCCGCGTCATATAATCGACGTTTGCACGCGATCCTAAGTCATATTCTGTAGATTTGAGTCAGCTTGACCCGATACTTGTACCAGTGCGACTGTGCCATCGCCGCGGTTCCGATGCCACGTCTCGCGTGCCGAGGCGGTACCCTAACCAGGAGGAGTGAGCCCGCATTCAATTCGAGGAAACACCGCGTGGTGCAAATCCCAAGAGAATGTCCCATCAATCACATCAAATGTTACATTAATCCATCAATCAAAGTCAAGTACAAGCAACCCATACCTAGCCTTACCTCTCTCTTACACAAGTACCATAAAGTCAACAAGCACCTTACCTCTCATGTCACTCCACCATCCCTCTCTCCCATCATCTCTCTCTCTCTCTCTCTCTCCCTCTCTCATTTTTCCTCCTAAGATACCCACGTCCAAGCTCCCCATGAGAGAGCTAGTGTGGCCCACCTTACCATCTCCCATCTCCACCGTCCTAAGCCGATCTTAACCGTTGAAGTCCATCCATTAGATCTTTAGCATACATTGATGGAAGAAAAAGTCCAAGAAGATCTAAGGTGGGTGTCTTCTATGGTTAGATCCCTCTTTCTCTCTCTCTCCCTCTCTCTTTTTTTTTTTTTTATATTCCCTATTGTATGTGATGAGGTGGCCGTGTGGCCCACCCGAATGGACCCCACCATGAAGCATGTATTTGATCCAAACCATTTGTAGGTGGGGCCCACTTTATATTTGTATTGTATCCGCACCATCCGTGCATTTGGTGGCCCCCCGAGCAAGGCCCACCTTCAATGCATGTGTCATGGCCAAGCCGTCCAGCGTCCAGAGATGCTGGACATGAAATGAAAACTACAAAAAAATATATGTATATATTGGCTTGGTTCAAGCCTTGGAGTGGGTCGCTCATATAGGCCCCACATTGATGTATAAACCTTATCCACACCGTCCATTCTTTTCCCCAGACCATTTTAGGCGTTGAGCCGAAAAATGTAGCCGATCTGACTACGTGGTGGGCCATAGTATATAAAATAGAGGTTCTAACCGTTAAAAACTCGCTTTGACGTTTCTATATGCCGAAATACCTTGGATATTGGGCTCATTTAGCCCGTAATGAGCAACAGGGTCCTATGGCTGGTGTAGATCTGCCTGATGAAGGCCCCACCCAGGAAAATCCTCAGGATTTCAAAAAAAATTTTAAAACACAAGGCAGCAGCATCTGCTACTGCTGCTGACACGAGGCGTAGGCAGTGCCTGCTGCACGGGCGTGTGGGCGGACTAGGTCCCACGGCCATGGCTGTGGGCCCCACTGTGATGCGTTTCGAACATCCACGCCGTTCATTAGGTGGCCCCTTAAGGCAGTGGGCCCCCTTTCAAAAATCAGCCGTATACGGAACTCATGTGGGCCATATCATCTAAAATCATGTGAAGACATGCCTAGAACATATAACATCACTTGGTGGGGCCTACCTGAAATTTGGATGCGGCTGAAACTTGGTCTGAACCCTCAGCCAAGTGGGACATACATAATGAGTGGGCTAGATTTGTGAACCACATTCCAGTGGGCCCTATGACCGTGTGACCTCACCAACAGTTTGGATGGCATTAAAACATCACCGTGGGCTCCCTGTCCACGTGACCCAATCAACAGATTGGGTAAAAATAAACATTACGGTGGGCCCCCTTCCTGACCGTGTGACCCAATCAATAGGTTGGGTGATAAATAAACATTCCAGTGGGCCCCTGGTCCGCGTGACCTTATGACTAGATTGGATGAAAATAAATATTACAGTGGGCCCTACCCAAGGTCCACGTGACCTTATGAATAGGTTGGATTGCAAATAAACATTACAGTGGGCCCTAGGCCCATGTGACCCTATGAACAGCTTGGGTGGAAAATAAATATTATGGTGGGCCCCTATGATCTTGTCAACGGGCTGGATGGAAAATAAATATTATGGTAGGCCCCACATGGGACCCACCGATGTATGTATTGTATCCACACCTTCCATAGTGTGGGCCCCATCATGGGTATGAACCTCATCTATGCCGTCCATCCCTTCAACCACTATGGGATCCACCATGATGCATGTATTGCATCCAATTCATCCTTCCACTTTGAAAGCTCATTTCAGGGCATGAGCTAAAGAATGAGTCAGATCCATAGCTCATATGGACCCCACCCATGATGCATGTGTTACATTCAAACCGTCCAACCATTTGGCCAGCTTGTCTCATAGGCTTGAGACTAAAAATAAGACAGATCTATATATAGTTCAAGAGAACCCCACCTTGATGTGCATGAGGCCGTTGTTGAGGCCCACCTTGATATGAATGTAAGGCCCATGTGATTAGGCCCATCTTGATCCATTTGTGGCCATCTGTTGAGGCCTACCTTGATGTGTATGAGGGCCCGTTATTGATGTCACGCCCCAAACCCAGAAATCGGATTCACAGGAATCACGATCGCTGAATTCGGTGCTGACAGCCTCCGTAGTACCCCATTCTCGGCTCCTAGCGCCCATACGCCAGATTCCGATCCTGGGATCCTACAAGGAGGATTTTTTTTTTTTCGATGTACATTTAACTCAAAATAAGCATAACTACAAGATTACCCAATTCACAAAGGCAACATCATCATCACATATCCACTAATATAATCAGTTGAGTACAATGCTGAAAGGGAAAATACATAATATCGAAAATCAAGCTCCAGAAGACTGTTGTACGCTCCAAGCTCGACGCTGCTGCAACCTAACATTACCTGCACGCATCTATCGTGCATAAGCTTATAGAAAGCTTAGAGGGTGGTGTAAGTGTGTGCACAAGGTAAGTGTCAAGTATTCAATATAATGTTATCATCATACAATACCGAAATTACAGGTAATCCATAAATCGTACATAATCAGAATAAGTAGAAATACTGACAAGATCATGAATTATAAGATAATAGAATAAGCGAAAATACGGACAATTCCATGAGTCAATCAATATCAGAATACACAATATAGAGCAGCTATGCAAATGAGGAGTCATAAAGAGCCAAATATCAGATGCCGAAGATGCAATGCAATATACAAATCCTGCTAAGTCTGTCTAGGCCATATAAGTACAGAAGCATAGCAACCCAAAATGTTATATGCCTGTAGATATAATGCAATATGCGATGAGAATGAAATGACCATGCTAGAGTGTGAAGTCGGAATGATAGTACATAGTATCGCAGGCTACGGGGTCCACCACAAGGGACTTCTATCCAAACCAGTCCCATACCTAAATTTGGATAGTCAGACTCAACGTGGTAAACTCCTGATCTCAGGTTAGTCGCGCGCCCAACCGAAATCCTTGCCATAACGAAGGTACACAACAATTAGTTGCGCACCACCAGCCCGAGTGGATAGTGAATAAATGAATGAATGAGCATTCAACTCCTACTTAATAAGTCCACATATCAGTACGGTTCCTCTCTGGGATCATCACCGGGGTTTAGTACACTCCAAATGGCACTGCCGCTCTCCCAGCCGCACAGTCCAAGTGAGCGTAAGAAACCTCACTATCCGCCTGACCAATAGTCTGCCAATACCTATCCGGCACGTCGATAGCGGACCCATTCCTCGAGCTGGTCAGACTCAGCCTAGCAATGCCCCCTACGCTCGGGCGGGTAAGGCCACACCCCCTCCCAACCGACCACGATACAGTGGGAGACGCGGCCTCCTGGTATTCGGCACTCGGGCGCTCATGTATCCACTCGGTCTCGACGTTGGGGCGTCTCCTGGCCACGGAGGTTTAGGGATTTTCACCCAGGGACATCTATGGCGCCCGTATGCTAGAACCAAATATTTCCGGTGTCCCCTCTGGCCATCCACGATATACCTGTGGAGGCTACGGCCCTGATGTCGCTAGGGCATATAGTAATCACAGCACACAATGCAAGATGCATGAGTCATACAATCCAGTCATGCATCAATCCTGCGCATACCATGCACTCATGTGAGATGACCTCCGCCTATCAGGGAGTCTCATAACAACACGCTCAATGACATATGCAATGATCAACCACATCTCATAACAAACATGCAGATGATGCGTATGGGCATGTATCATGATGCTATGCTGTCACATACTCATAATCGATATTAATAACCAGCCTCAATAATCAGCATCGACAATATGGACATTTAACCAATATTGTCCACAAGGAATGGCCACAAAAAATCAAACATATAATGGGCCCACGGCCTCGCACAAAGGCCTAGTATACAACACAATGGGCCTTACTCAAGGGCCACATATACACAATAGGCGGACCCTGCTCATTGGCCTAATACATATCACAATGGGCCTTGCCCATAGGCCATGAATACATCACAATGGGCCTTGCCCATGAGCCTCAAATACATGACATGTGGGGCCTACACATGGGTCTTGAATACCTCAATTGGGCCATGCATCATGGGCCTAATACGTGTCACAAATGGCCTCAACTACGGGTCGCATGTTCATCATATAGGTCACGTCAATCGGCCTTGGCAATCGAAATCAGCCTCGACAATCGAGGTCGGAGTCAACAATCGGCATCGACATCAATAGTCGGCCTCGTCAATCGGAATAGACAAATCAGCCAAGTTAATCGGAATCAGCAATCGGCCACAGCAATCGGGATCAGTCAATAATCGAAATCGGTAAATCGGTCACGTCGATCGAAGTCGGCAATCGGTCACGACAATCGGAACCAATGATCGGTATCGACAATCGATACCGACAACCAGCAGATAAACAGGGCGGGGTCCATAGATGAACAACCGATCAACCATAATCTAAAGATCGGCCCTCGGCCGTGGGTATATCAAATCCGGTAACACGGAGCCATCTGTTCATGGTGAATGGGGCCCACTTATTTGGGTTAACCCACTAAGAGGATATGAGAGTGGGCCTAACAAGGCCTAAGGAAAGGTCACAATGTGGACATTAAACCATCATTGCCTAACACTGTGGCCATTCAACTAACATCGATCCCAAGGAGTGGCCTACATAAGGTATTCATACACAACATTATGGCCACATATACATCCCATTGGGCCTCACTCATGGGCCTCGAATATATTACAATGGGCCTCGGATATATCACAATGGCCTCGTCCCATGGGCCTCCAACCTATCGCAATGGGCCTCATCAAATGGGCTGCAAATGCATCACCATGAGCCTCATACGTGGGCCTTATATATAACGAGTGGGCCACACTGCTTGGGCCTCATATGCATCAAATGGAACACACTACATGGGCCTAACAATGTAAACAGGCGAGCCCTGTACATGGGCCCAAACACATCATAATGGGCCTCGTGTACAGCAAGTCGGGCCTCATCAATGGGCCACACTAATGGGCCTCATATACATCAAGTGGGCCTCGAGTCGTGGGCCTAATACACGTCACAATGGGCCGCACGATAAGGGCCTAATACACATCATAATGGGCCTCGTGTACAGCAAGTCGGGCCTTGAATATACATTACAAGTGAGCCCTATCACATGGTCGGGCGGTGTGGATGAATCACATCCATCGAGGTGGGACTGGCAGAAGAACGGTGTGGACATAAGATACATACATCATGATGGAGTCCTTATCACCACTCAAACACGTCCAATACCGTCCAGATCATCTGGTGGGGTCCACACGTGTGGCCCACGAGATGAAATGGACGGACGGTTTGGATTTCTCACGTCCAGATCCCACCGTCCAGAGCACATGGACGGTGAGGATATAGGCCACATACAGCAAGGTGGGTTCCCACGTGGGCCCACCATACATGATATACACATATAATATATAGAATATATTAATACCATCTGATCAGATGTTTATATATTATATTATATATAATATAAACAACACCATCAACACCTGTAGCCTGCCATGTCCAGCAACCACCGTCCACTTGGATTGGACGGTGTGGACGTAAGACACAAACATCACAGTGGGTAATGGACGATCAGGGCCTCACACATCAAGGTCCACATGTGTGGACCCACCAGCGTGTGAAGGAGCTGGCCAGGAATTTTGCCACCGTCCAGAAAAGCTGGACGGTGCAGATTTAATAGATTCATCGAGGTGGGCAAATCTCCACCGTCCAGATCTGCTGGACAGTGCAAATACACGCGTACATCAAGGTGTGGCCCACCAAAACTAGCTGACGTCAATTACACCAGCCTTATAGCTGGTGTATGTTAAAGCAGTCAATCGGCATCCCAGATAGGTGGGTCCCACGTAGGGCCCACCATATATCAATATTTTATAATATTTATAATATATTATTAGTATATTTTTTTATATAATATAAATATGTTATAAAATATTATACCCAGTCCACCATGTCCAGAGTCCAGACACTGGACGGTGTATGGACGGCTTTGAAATAAACACCTACGTCATGTTGGGTCGGCCCCACCGTTTGGACGGTCCGGATGAAAACAGTTTCATCCAGGTGAGGTCCCACGTGGGGCCACCATAATGATATATATAAATATTATTATTATATTACTCCTTTTTTTCTTTTTCTTTTTTGAAGGTCTCCAGCGTCAGGGGGGTTTGGATGTCCTTATAACGGACGGTCTGGATCACGTCCCTCCAGATAGGCCCCTCATGGATGAACGGTGTATACAACACACACCTCAAAGTGGGCCCCATGTGCGGATGGCATGGATAAAAATACATCAAGGTGGGTCTGTGCGGTGGCCCACCAATCAACTGAAATTTGGGTTTTCCTTCATCCATGCCTGTCTCATCGGACAGGCAGCAAGGTGGGCCTCACGAACGGACGGCCTGGATTAAGTGGGCCATGCCATCACACAACAGAGAGAGAGAGAGAGAGAGAAGGAACACCCACCTGAGGATATTCTTCTTCATTCTTCCACCAACGCATGGTAGAGCTTCAAGGGAACAAGTTTCAATGGTTGAGATCGATTCTAGAGGTTGGGATTGGGTGATAGGAGGGTGGGCCACACATAGCTTCTCCATGGAAGCCATGGACGATTCTTCTCTTAGGCTTGTTTGGGAGAATAAGAGAGAATGAGAGAGAAAGATGATGGGAGAGGAGTGATGGTGGAGTGACATGAGGGTAAGGTGCTTGTTGACTTTATGGTACTTGTGTAAGAGAGAGGTAAGGTTAGGGTATGGGTTGCTTGTACTTGACTTTGATTGATGGATTGATGTGATTGATGGGACATTCTCTTGGGATTTGCAATGCGCGGCGTTTTTCTCAAACTGAACGCGGGCCGACATCTTCTAGCCAGGGTATCGGGTCGGTGCGTGAGTCGCGGCGTTAGAACCGCGGCGACGATGCGGTCGCCAAGGTATAGGTTTCGGGTCGAGCCGACTTTAGCATGCAAGTCTCGTCTTAGGATCGTGCGCAACGTTGGCTTTAGGTCGAGGATTGCCGGAATTCGACCGGAAGGATCGCGGAAGCCTTTGGAACAGTACGGACTAGGATACGGGTCTTACAATTGAGGCCCACTATCATGTGTATGAGGCCCGTTGTTGAGGCCACCTTGACATATATGAGGACCATGTGATTAGGCCCATTTTGATGTATTCTAGGGCCCATGGGTTGAGACCTATTGTGATGTATAAAGGCCTGTGGGTTGAGACCCACTGTGACGTGTATAGGGCCCATGGGTTGAGGCCCATTGTGATGTATTTGGAGCCCATGGGTTGAGGCCCATTGTAATGTGATCCCACTGTGGTTTATGTGCTAACCTTTATGGCGGACTATGCCTTGGGAGCAATGATGGTTTGACGTCCACATTGTAAGTACAATGTTGGTTAAATGTCCGCATTGTAACTCTCCATAGGGTCCAATGATAGGTTCATACTTATAGTGTGTAGACCGCCTAGGCCCATCTTCGTTATGAACAAAGCCCATCACCACAACACATGTTTAGTAGAGATCCATAATTCATGATCATATGCATCATATGTATGCCTGATGTGAGAAGTGACTGATCATAGCATACGCCATTGGGCAGACTATTCCTGGGACCCACCTTGATGATGTGTTGTATATCCACTCCGTCCATGGCAGGTGAGACTCACCTTGACATACATGCTCTATATTCGATTGTCCATCTGGACGAGTGGCGTAAGGCCACCATGATGTATTATTATATCCAACCATCCTTCCGCTTGAGGACATGGACCCCACTTGAATGTATGTGGTTCTCCAGCCGTCCATCTGTCCAGGGTAGTGTGGGAACCCGCCGTGATGTATGTATTCACCACGCCACCCATCGGCATGGGGGGAGGGCACACCATGATGAATATGTTTCAACCACGCTGTCCATTTGTTTTGCTAAACCATGGACTGCCCCATTTGGCCCACTTAATGTATATGGGGCCCACCTATTTAGTATTTGAGGCCCATGAGTTGTGGCCTATTATGATATATTTGAGGCTCATGAGTTGTGGCCTATTATGATGTATTTGAGGCCCATGAGTTGTCACCCATTATGATATATTCGAGGCCCATGGGACATGGCTCATTGTGATATACTTAAGGCCCATAGGATGTGGCCTCTCATGATGTATATTAGACCCGTATCGGAGGCCCATTGTGATGTATTCGTGGCCTAAGGGCAAGGCCCATTGTGATATGTATTAGGCCCATGATGTGTGGCCCACTTGATGTATTTCGAGGCCCAGGTACGTGGCCCATTTGATGAATATGAGACCCATTATGCGATCCACCTGATGTATATTGAGGCCCACGGGTCGTAGCCCATTATGATGTATTTGAGGACCACGGGTCGTGGCCCATGGTGATGTATATTAAGCCCGTGTATTCGACCCACTATGATGTATATTAGACCGTATGATGAGGCCCATTATGATATATTTGAGGCCCATGGGATACGACCGATTGAGATTGTATATGACCATTTAATGCGGCCCATTGGATTTATATGAGGCCCATTGCTGTGGCCCAGTTGATACGACCCACTTGATGTATATAAGGCCCATATGATGAGGCCCATTAAGATGTATTTCTGGTCCATGTGATGCGGCCCACTTGATGTATGTGGTCCTTGTGTGAGGCCATGGGCCCACGATATGTTTGGCTCTATGTGGGTCATTCCTTAGGGGCAATGTTGGTTAAATGTCCACATTGTCGATGCCGGTTATTGATACCGATTATGAGTATGTGACAGCATAGCATCATGATACATGCCCATACGCATCATCTGCATGTTTGTTATGAGACGTGGTTGATCATTGCATATGTCATTGAGCGTGTTGTTATGAGACTCCCTGATAGGCGGAGGTTATCTCACATGAGCGCACGGTATGCGCAGGATTGATGCATGACTGGATTGTATGACTCATGCATCTTGCATTGTGTGTTGTGATTACTATACGCCCTAATGACATCAGGGTCGTAGCCTCCACAGGCATACCGTGGATGGCCAGAGGGGACACCGGAAATGTTTGGTTCTAGCATACGGGCGCCATAGATGTCCCTGGGTGAAAATTCCTAAACCTCCGTGGCCAGGAGAGGCCCCAACGTCTAGAGCGAGTGGATACATGAGCGCCCGAGTGCCGAATACCAGGAGGTCGCGTCTCCCACTGTGTCGTGGTCGGTTGGGAGGGGGTGTGGCCTTACTCGCCCGAGGGTAGGGGGCATTGCTAGGCTGAGTTTAACCAGCTCATGAATGTGTCCGCTATCGACGTGTCGGGTAGATATTGGCTGACTACTGGCCAGGCGGATAGTGAGGTCTCTTCCACTTGCATGGTTGCACGTCCAGTGGGCGGTGATTGCATGTAGAGTGTACTAGACCCCGGTGATGATCCCAGAGATGAACTGTACTGATATGTGGACTTATTGAGTAGGAGTTGCATACCCATTCATTCATTCATTCACTATCCACTCAGGCTGGTGGTGCACAACTATTTGTTACGTGTACCTTCGCATGGCTAGGATTTCGGTTGGGCGCGCGACTAGCCTGAAATCAGGAGTTTACCACATTGAGTCTGACTATCTAAATTTAGGTATGGGACTGGTTTGGATAGAAGTTCCTTGTGATGGACTCCATATCCTGCGATACTACGTACTATCATCCCGACTTTGCACTCCAGCATGGTCATTCCATTCGCACCGCATATTGCATTACATTCGCGGTATATGACATTTTGGGTTACCTCTGTTTCTGTATTTACATGGTTTAGATACGACATCTGATATTTGACTCTTTATGACTCCTCATTTGTATAGTTGATCTGTATCACGTTTCTGATATTGTTCCTCATCTGTATAGTTGACTTGTATTGCACATTCTGATATTGGACTTGTTAGTATTTCCACTCACTCTATTATCATATGATTTATGATCTTATCAGTATTTCTGTTTACTCTGATAATTCTTGATCTTGTCAATATAGCTGCTTACTCTGATAATTCATGATCTTGCGCCTATTTTGACATTGTATGATTATGACATTGCGTTGAATACTTGACACTTACCTTGTGCACACAGTTACACCACCCTCTAAGCTTTCTATAAGCTTATGCATGATAGATGCGTGCAGGTGATATTAGGTTACAGCAATGTTGAGCTTGGAGCATGCAGCGGTCTTCTGGAGCTTGACTTTCGATTTATGTATTTCTTTTTCAGCATTGTACTCAAATGATTATATTAGTGGATATGTGATGATAATGTTGTCTTTATGATTTAGGTATACTTGTGGTTATGCTTATTACGAGATAAATGTAAAAAATTAAAAAAAAAAATCCTCCTTGTGGGATCCCAGGATCGGAATATAGCGTATGGACGCTAGGAGCCGAGAATGGGGTACCACGGAGGCTGCCGGCACCAGATTCGGCGTTGGGATTCTTGTGAATCCGATCTCCGGGTTTGGGGCGTGACATCATTGAAGCAGATATACAATTTTTCATTCTTCCGTTCGGGGTGTTTGGACTGTTCTCCCCCTTTTTGTCAGTCATTGACAAAGATATAGCAGTTAATATTGACTGAAGAGGTAAGTATTTGGGAGAACCATCATTCAGAGGAGTTATGCATATAACAGATAGATTTATAATGGTCAAACAGTTGATTAACAGACATCATTTGTAGTGAGTATAAATCCATAGCAATTCAGATAAAGTAGTGATAAGAGCAAATAAAATAATCATTAAGAACATCACATGCATGTCATATTAGAAACTAGAGAAACAGGGGATCTTGAAAATATGGCAGTAAAGATAGGAGTGATACTCAGCCATTTCCAAAATATTTAAAATAAACTGCCCAAGATTAGCAGTAAATTAACAGTTATCTCAGCAACAAACAATTTTTACCTCAACCATTGGAAAGAACCACCAGTTATCATTGTGCATTCCCAAGTTTCTTCAATTTCATCGATGTTGAATATCATTGGTCTATAGATTTTGACGTTATTGACACTGTTCAGATATCATCGAGAATGTCCTGACCTGTGTTGCTCATGTGTACTGAGATTTAGTGAGTGCAGACCCCAATGGATTTTTGAAGGTCACTAAACCTATTTGTATCAAGAGGTTTGGTGAGGATGTCTGTAAGTTGCTTTTCCATGGAAACATAATCCAATGTAATAATCTTGTCTTCAACAAGTTCTCAGATAAAATGATGACGGATGTCAATGTGCTTAGTCCGAGAGTGTTGAACAGGGTTCTTTGAAATGTTGATTGCGCTTGTGTTATCACAGAAAAGACTCATCGTGGGTTGTTCAATCCCGTAGTCCAACAACATCTGCTTCATCCAAAGGAGTAGTGCACAGCAACTTCCAGCGACAATGTATTCAGCCTCAGCAGTAGATAATGATATTGAATTCTGCTTCTTGCTCTGCGAAGAGACTAGATAGTTTCCAACATAGAAACATCCTCCGCTTGTTGATTTTCAATCATCCAAATTTCCTGCCCAGTCGGCATTAGAGTATCCAGCGATGATACTGGATGTTTCAAATGGATACCACAGTCCGAAAGAGGTAGTTCCTGCTATGTATTTAATGATCCTCTTAACGGCCGTTAGGTGAGATTCCTTAGGATCTACCTAATATCGAGCACATACTCCCACACTAAAAGATATATCAGGTCGACTAGCTGTGAGATATAATAGACTACCTATCATACTTCGGCAGAGATGTTGATCCACACTCTTGCCATTTGTATCTTTGGAAAGTTTGAGTGTGGTACTCATGGGAGTGTGATAAGAGCAACCAAATTCAAGACCAAACTTTTTCACCAAATCGTTCACATACTCGGTTTGACAGATAAAGATTCCATCATATAGCTGCTTGACCTGTAGTCCTAGAAAGAAGTTTAGTTCATCAACCATACTCATTTCAAATTCTGATTTCATGAGGTCGGCAAATTTGTATGGGACATCTTCACATGTTGAACCAAAGACTATATCATTCATATAAATTTGTGCAATAAGTAGTGAGTCTTTTGTTCTTTGGGTAAACAGAGTCTTATCAATACTCCCTCTGCAGAATTTATGGTCTAAAAGAAATTTTGTCAATCGTTCATACCAAGCACGTGGTGCCTGTTTGAGACCATAGAGGGCTTTGTTTAGACGATATACATAATGAGGATACTTAGGATCTGAAAATTCCTTTGGTTGCTCTACATAAACTTCTTCAGCGAGATCTCCATTAAGAAAAGCACTTTTAACATCCATTTGAAATAATTTAAATTTTAATGCACATGCAATGGATAAAAGAATTCTGATAGACTCAAGGCGAGCTACAGGAGCAAATGTCTCGTCAAAATCAATGCCTTCTATTTGTGAGTACCCTTGAGCTACAAGCCTTGCTTTATTCCTAATTACATTTCCTGATTCATCAGATTTATTCTTAAAGACCTATTTGGTTCCAATCTCATTTGTATCGAGTGGTCTGGGAACCAAATTCCATACCTCATTTCTTTAAAATGTGTTGAAGTTTTTCTTGCATAGCATTTATCCAATGTTCATCTTGAAGAGTTTCCACGATGTTCTTGGGTTCAATCTTTGAGGTAAAGCAGAAATGGCTATAGATATTTTCTATCTGTCGTCGAGTTCTTACACCATCATTAGGATCTCCAATAATTTGTTCTCGAGGGTGATCTTTTATGATGGGAATGTCAGATGATAATTGAGGTTCATTGGGTGATGGATTTTTGTTATCTGATTTTTCTAATATGCATGAGTCTACATCATCTTCTAATTCATTTACAGGTGTACCTTCTTCATGAGGTTGATCATTGATTACCACGTTGACTGACTCTTGAATAGTGAGGGTTCTTAGGTTGTATACTCTATACGCACGACTATTCATGGCATACCCCAGAAAAATACCTTCATCACTTTTAGACTCAAATTTTCCTAGGTGATCTCTGTCTCTCAGGATATAACATTTGCTATCAAAGACTCGAAAATATTTCACACTAGGCAGTTTCCTATACCATAGTTCGTATGGAGTTTTATTCAGTCATACTCTAAGATTTACTCTATTTATGATGTAACAGGCAGTATTGACAGCTTCTGCCCAAAACTTTTTATCATATCTTTCCCATTTAGCATAACTGACCCCATTTTCTGCAAAACTCGATTTTTTCTTTCAACGACTCCATTTTGCTGAGGAGTTTTTGGAGCAAAGAATTCATGACGAATTCCTTTCTCATTATAATATTTTTCGAATCTTTCATTCTCAAATTCTCCACCATGATCACTTCTGATGCGATTGATGCCGTATCTCTTATCATTTTGAAGCTGCTTTGCCAGGATCTCAAATTCCTCAAAAGCATCCAATTTTTCTCGAAGAAATGCGACCCAAGTAAATTTGGTGTAGTCATCTACCACTACCAGGAAGTATCTTTTCTTGTCATGGCTTTCCACTTTAGTTAGTCTAACTAGATCCATATGTAGCAGATTCAAAGGTTTTGTTGTTGCTATGGTGGTTGTCTTTTTGTGTCCGACTTTTATCTGTTTTCCTTTCAGACATTCTCCACAAACAATTTTCTTCTTTTCTAATCTTGGGAAGTCCCCTAACCAAATTTTTTGAACTGAGCTTTGCTAGATTTCGGTAGTGGACATGTCCCAACCTTTGGTGCTATAGTTTGGATTCATTCTTTACAGCCATATTACAATTTGTAGATAGCACATTCTCACTCGTACTTTCAATGACATAGTAGTTATCACTAGTGCGTACACCTTTTATGAGAGATTTTCCTGTATGATCTAAATATTCTACACGCATCTTTTGAGAAAGTGACAAGATGTTCTTTGTTGCAGATTTAAGAGATACTCAGGAGATTATGTTTCAGACCTTCTACACATAGGACATGTTTGATCTTTGAAAAGCCTGGTACAAACTATTGTTCCTTGTCCAACAATTTTGGCTGAGCTACCATCACCAAATGTGACTGATCCTCAATCAAAGTTAGAGTACTCACAAAAGTGAGTTTGATCACCAATCATGTGTCTGGAGCATCCACTATCAAGGTACCACTTCGAACTATTGCCAACTTTCAGAGCGGTATGAATTACAAGGCAATTATTTTGGTTTGTCACACCCTCTTGGACACTTTTGGACATGATTCCAACTTCAGTTAAGATCACTCTCTAGGTGGTGAAGCCCTTAAAAGAGAGACCCACTCTGATACCAATTGAAATAGCGGTGAAGACCACTTTAGTTGAAGTAGGAATATGATGATATATCCTAGAGAGGGGTGAATAGGACTTTTAAAGTTTCTATGGCTTATTTAAAATCCTATTACACTAATCCTAACAACAAGCTCATATTAGGATTACTAAAAAATAACTCTACTGGCTTCTAAGCCTGGCAGAGGATCAATCACAAACTATTTAAAAAGTGAACAGTATGCAAACTAGTTTTATAATGAATATAACTGTGTTTGTGTGTGAGGTGTGATCTCAGATATGAAAATATGAAAATATTAAAGTAAATCACACAATCAGAAAGATAACAATCTCAAACACAGTCATTTTTATAGTGGTTCGACGATCAGTCTACTCCACTCCCGGTAGACGCACTTAACCCTTAGTGTGTCGGATTTCACTAGGAGGTTTCACAGCGGTTCACCTCAAACCTAAGGTTTTAAATCAGGTTCACCTTCAACCTTTACAACCTACACTGAGGCTGACTGTTTATGCTCTTACGAGCAAAGGTCAACACAATGCACCCACTTTTAGGCACACTGGCCAAGGATCTTCCATAAGACCCTACCGGGGGTTTTACGCATTTACCTCAAACCCGAGGTTTCACACGGTTTACCTTAACCTAAGGTTTGACTGGTTCACCTTCAACCAGATGTTTCTGCTCTCACAGAGCAAGGGTCCACACAACGCACCCACCACGTACACTCCCGCCAGAGGCCTCCTACGAGGACTTGAAGGGGTGAGAAACACCTAAGACCCAATCCTAAAAAGGAATGATCACAAGTGTCCTCTAGACTCTAGATACTTACAGATAAGTGGATGAGTCCCATTAAGCACGTTGACGAAGATCTCCTCCTTTGTTGATGAAGAATCTTCGGTCTCCTTGATCTGCAACTCAAAAGATGTACCAATGCATGGCGACAGGTTGGGTCAAGGTTATAAGAAAATCCTACTCTCAAAAGATTTTCCTATAAGGAAGATAGAGCGATTTCAATCATCTATGCATTCAAGGCATCCCAGCTTAATGATTTGCCATTAAGGTAGTAGCTAGAGGATCCTTGAATGCGGAAGTTCATTCCCCAATCCACTCTATTGAATATCAATAGTGAGGGTGGATTGGAGGATGAACTCCCTTGAGAGAAAGGGCTTTGGGTATAAGATCTAAGGTTAAACACTCAAAAGCTCTCTCTACTTTCTCTCACAGCAACAATAGACAAGTCCTCTATATATAGGTAAAAAGTTTCAACGGATATAAAATGGTCACATTTATGATAGAGTTTGATATCATCGAGCAAGTTCGATATCATGGAGCGCATACTCTCGATAGCATCGATGGTCCGCTCGATGACTCGAACTCAATGTCATACGCTTTTGAAACCTTTTGCCAGCTGATCGATGAATCGAAACGATTGTCGATGTCATCGGATTTCGAACTCCGATTCCATCAATGAGAGATTCGATCCATCGACACTTGAAAAATTAGAGAGACTTGCCTTGAGATATTTCAGGTTTTCATGAGTGATTGAGGGACCTTCGAGATCATCGGAATTTGGATATCGATGATATCGATAGCTGTGTCGATGCATCGATAAATCAAAAGGATTTTCCATAAAGCTTGCTGGACAGTTTATGTCCATGTTCGATGCAATCGATACGGCATCGATATCATCGATATTTGAATATTGATTCTATCGAGTGACCCCCGATCATAGATAAAACATCCTGAAATATGTTGTTGAAGAACTTGGCGCCCAAGGCCGATATCATCGAGGGCCTACCGATATCATCGAGGTTTGAACTTTGATGGTATTGAGGAGACTTCGATATATCGAAGCATATATGATATTCTTTAAGAAAAACATGGGTGCCGAAATTCTGCCTGTCGATACTATCGAGTCACTTCTGATAGACTCGAAATTTGAATATCGATGATATCAATAGGTGTATCAATACATCGATAATTCTGTCCAGATATGTATAAGGTTGCTGGACATATTTGGTCATCTTTTCGATGGTATCGATGGAGCATCAAGGACTCAACAGAGCAGGTCGATCATATCGAGATGTGTATCGATAAAATCGACAGGGCAAGAAAACTTAGAGAATTTTCCCATTTTGAAAACATTTTCTTACCAAAAAAAAAAAAAAAAAAAACCTTATGATATTCTAACATTTTTAAGGGTTTTAATATACCTGGTGATTTGGGACAAGGGATGTGAGGCTCAGATTTACCTGTGACGAGCTTGCAAACATCCAGTTGAGGCAGACGCTTTGAAATGATCTTCCTATCAGGCTCTGTAGTCTAACTGACTCAACACTCACGCTAATCGACAAACCGGGGCACTTTCACATGGATGAGGAGATAGACTCTCTTGAGTCTAATCGTACATGGGAGCTAGTCACTCTACCCAAGGGTAAGAAAGCTCTTCATAACAAGTGGGTTTATAGACTGAAGTAGGAGCACGATGGTTCGAAACGGTACAAGGCCAAATTGGTTGTGAAAGGGTTTCAACAAAAGATACGTTTTGATTTCACTGAAATATTTACCTGTGGTGAAAATGTCTACGATTCGCATGGTCTTGAGTATAGTGGCTACAGAGGACTTACTTCTAGAGCAGCTATATGTTAAGATAGCCTTTCTTCATGGGGACCTTGAAGAAGAGATATATATGCATCAGCCGACAGGATACGTGGCACCAGGAAAGGAGAACAAGGTGTGCAAACTGAAGAAAAGTCTATATGGCCTGAAGCTGTCACCGAGGCAGTGGTACAAGAAGTTCGACAGTTTAATGTCGGAAAACGGTTATAGGAGATGTCATGCTGACCACTGTTGTTATTTGAAGAAGTTTGATACGTCATACATCATCATTCTTCTGTACGTTGATGACATGCTTGTGGCCGGTTCAAGCATGAAGGACATCTCAGATCTCAAAAGACACCTGTCTAGAGAATTTGTCATGAAGGATTTGGGAGCTGCAAAACAAATCCTAGGTATGAGGATAAATCGTGACAGAAAAAATAAGAAACTGGTTTTGTCATAGGCAGAGCACGTAGCCAAGGTACTTGATAGATTCAATAAGGGAGGTGCTAAGCCAGTTAGCACTCCATTAGCCAACTACTTCAAGCTATCTAAAGAGTAAAGTGCAAAGACGCAGGAGGAATGAGACTACATGACTAAAGTCTCACACCCGTCAGCTATTGGGAGTCTCATGTATGCTATGGTGAGCACTAGGCCAGACATTACTCAAGCAGTGGGAGTTGTTAGCAGGTTAATGAACAACCCCGGGAAGGAACATTGGGAAGCTGTGAAGTGGATCCTCAGATACCTGGTAGGTACTGTGGATATAGGGTTGTGTTATAGACTATTGAAAATCAAGCTACAAGGCTACGTAGATTCAGATTTGGTAGGAGATATCGACAACAGAAGAAGCACTACAGGCTATGTCTTTACTCTGGGTAGTGCTGTAGTCAGTTGGGTCTCTCAGTTAAAGAAGATTTTATCTATCAGTACGACGGAAGCGGAATATGTTGCGGCTACAGAAGCGTACAAGGAGATGGTGTGGATGCAAGGTTTTATGGAGGAGTTGGGTAAGAAGCAAACAGATTGCAAGATGTACAGTGACAGTCAGAGTGCAATACACTTGGCTAAGAATTCAGCCTTTCATTCAAGGACCAAGCATATTGCCATCAGATATCACTTCATACGTTCGTTACTGGAAGATGGATCGATTTCTCTGGAGAAGATTCATACAAGTGAGAATCCTACGGATATGCTAACCAAGGCGGTCGTACAGGAGAAGCTGAAGCTCTATTGAACTATGATTAGTCTTCAGGCTTGAAGACGGGGAGGTGGTGCACTCTGGATGAAGAAGACACAGGTTTATGGCAATGTGTCTCCAAGTGGGAGATTGTTGAGAAGTGGAGCCACATCTGGGGCCGCGCACGCCCCTTCTCGACCGGTCGTAGAGCTCACTCGACCGGTCGTGACCAGTCGTAGACTGACATGACTTAAAGTCCAGCGAACATAAGGTTTTTGGTTCTGAGGTGCTCGACTGGTCGAGGCTCATGCTCGACCGGTCGTGGTTACGCAGATTCGTTTCCGAATTTGATGCGGACTGCGGATTTCTATGTTGCCTTTCGTAAGGGTGTGAAAGGGAAGTTGCCTAAACTATATATAGGTGTCCCTAGGGCTTTTCTAGGGTATTGGAAAGTATTAGGAAATAATTTAAGGTGTGGCAAAGGGTTTTCTCTATATTTCCAAGGGAGAGGTTAGTATCGCTTTGTAATCTTTGTTTTCTTCATAGTGGATGATTGCATCCGTGGTTTTTTACCCTTGTTGGGGTTTTTTCCACGTATATCTTGTCTTGTGGTTTGTTTGGATTGCTTTGATCTTTTCTAGTTTATATTTCTTCTTGTTTATCGTTTGTGGGTGAGGCTTGAGATTGGATCTCGGCTCACTGCGTTGTTCGCGTGCTGCGCAACATCATTTTCAAGAGCACTTTAGATGGAAAATAAACATTTTGGTGGGCTCTAGAGAGGTTTGATTTTGGGTGTCATTCTCGAGATAAGGTTAGATGGCAAACTAAATATTTTGGTGGGCCCTACGAGGTTTGTATGTGGATGTCATTATCAAGAGTGGACTACGTGAGACCTCGGCCTCACCCAAGATGGTTCGGCCCTCACCGTGATGTTACCATGGGGCCCACCTTGATGCATGTATTATGCATCTATATCATTTATCCATTTTTAAAGATCATTTAAAGGTATTATTCTAAAAATGAAGCAGATCTAATTATCAGATGGACCATATCATCATAAACTGTGGTGATTAACCATTAATGAGCCACAAAGTTCTGGATTAAACTGATATTTGTTTTTTCCCTTCATCCATACTTATGTGATCTTATCAATAAATTGGATGATAAATTAACACTACGGAGCATTAAGATGCACCCTAAGAAGTTTTTAATGGTAGAACGGTCAATCATCACTATTTCTTATGGTATGGTCTACCTGATAATGGGACCCAATTCATTTTTTGGATAATGCCCTAAATGATCTAGAAAAATGGATGGACGGCGTTGTATATAATACATAGATCAAGATGGGCCCCACAATAAGCCTATGGTAAGGGTCGTACCATCTTGGGTGAGGTCGGCATTTCACCTAACCCACTCTTGTCACTATCCCGCTCTCATCATTATTGCCACAAATGATTGAAGCAGGTTCAATCATATTTTAGTTGTATATGTTATAGCTCACCCTGGGTTGTCCGGGTTATGAATAATCACTCTTATAGGATGAATATAACCCTATCATCTATGGCTTGAAAAATGGATGGTTATAAATAAGAAGTCCAGTTTACATATGGACCGGAGCATCCCTTCTTTGTGATCTTTGCATGGAAGCCCTACGAATATTTGTATAGATTTTATTGGATGTCTTAAATCAATTAAGCAATTGGGTTTGTCGATGCCATCGACGGACCAGTTGATGCCATCGAAGAACTGCTCAATCCCATCAAAGAAAATTGGAATTTCTCTAGTCAGTTGCTGGACTATTTGGGTACCCATTAATGCAATTGAGATTAGTCTCGATGCCATCGAAATTTAGGTTCGATGTCATTGAGACCCATCGAAGTGCAATCGAGAAAATTCAAATTTCCATGTTGTCTCTGGATTGTTTTGGTGCTTA
>JAJHSJ010002233.1:0-62755 GCA_021015155.1 Magnolia officinalis | reverse complement strand
AACCTAAACCTAAACCTATAACCTAAACCCGATCCCGAACCCAAACCTTAACCTATAACCTATAACCTAAACCTTATCCCATAACCTATGACCTATTCTCAAATCCCAAAACCTATACGTATAACTTAAACCTAAACTTATAACTTTAACCTAAACTCATAACCTTAACCTAAACCTAAACATATAACCTAAACCTATAACCAGCCTAATCTTAAAACTATTTCCGTAAACAGACTCTAGTTTTTTCATTTTAGAGATGGATAAGAGTTAGATGCGAGCTAAGAACAGGTTTAGCCCAGAGTATAAACAAGGGGTTCAAGAGTTCATGGAATTTGTGAGAAATCTGGCAGATTCAGAGAATAAGATTAGGTGTCCATGTCGAAAATGCAAGAACATAATATATAAGACTTTAGACAAAGTAGAAGACAATTTGTTCATAGTTGGGATTAACCAGGGTTACACTTGGTGGATCTATCATGGTGAAGATATGACCCATAGAGTTGAAGCCACTGAAGTCAACGAAGACCTAATTGTGCCGGATGACGTGGATGAAGACATTGACGAAATGCAAGATATCATAAGTGATGTGTTCAGGGGAACAGTTGTGGATACTGATTTTACAGCGACAAGAAGTAACCAAGATATTCCTCCAATAGGTGATGTCGAATCAGAAAAGTTGAGTAGGTTGTTGAGGGATGCGCAACGTCCACTTTATCTGGGGTATGAGAACTTCTCCAAGTTGAATTTTCTTACAAAGTTACTTCATATGAAGACAATAAATCGTTGGAGTAACAAATCGTTCGACATGTTGCTTGAGTTGTTGAAAGAATCATTACCGGACAGTGAGACATTGCATAAGTCTCATTACGAGGTAAAATCCTTGTACGAGACTTGGGCCTTAGTTACACCGTCATACATGTATGTATAAATGATTGTTTATTATATCGGGAAGAGCATGATAAGGCAGATCAGTGTCAAGAATGTGGAGAGTCTAGGTGGAAGAATGACAAAACCAGGAGTAAGAAAATTCCGCGAAAAGTGTTAAGGTACTTCCCATTGAAATCCAGATTGCAAAGATTGTTTATGTCTCGTAAGACGGCTGAAGATATGAGGTGACATAAGGAGAAACGCGTTCATGATGATAGTATACTGAGGCACCCTACGGACTCTAAAGCCTGGGAAAATTTTGACAACCAACATGACTGGTTTGCAGAGGATTCTCGCAATATTCGACTAGGTCTTGCAAGTGATGGTTTTAATCCATTTGGTAATATGAGTAGCTCGTATAATATGTGGCCAGTAGTACTATGCCCTACAATTTACCTCCTTGGTTGTGTATGAAGGAGTCATTTTTCATGATGTCATTGCTTATTCCTGAACCCAAGTCACCTGGGAATGACATTGATGTGTATTTGTGACCGTTAGTAGATGAGTTAAACGAGTTGTGGAGTCAAGGTGTAGAAACGTATGACACATTTGCAGGACAGTCATTTCGATTGCATGCAGCGGTCTTGTGGACAATAAATGACTTTCTCGCGTATGGAAATTTGTCTGAGTGGAGCACGAAGGGCAAGTTGGCTTGTCTTACATGTGGTATTGAGACTTGTTCATTATCATTGAAGCATGGTAGAAAAACGTGTTATATGGGCTATCGTCGCTTCCTTCCAAGCGATCATAGTTGGCGCAGGAAGACGATGATCTTTGATGGCAAACAAGATCATAGGCCACCCCCGAAAGAGCTATCTGGAGAAGATGTGATACAATAATTGAGTAACATTGGAGAAGTTAGATTTGATAAGGCATCGCACTTGAAAAAGAGGAAACGTACAGTATTGGACTATAACTGGAGGAAGAAGAGCATCTTTTTTGAGTTGCCCTATTGGAGTGATTTGAAGTTGCGACATAACTTGGATGTCATGCATATTGAGAAAAATATATGTGACAATGTCTTCGGAACATTAATGAAGATAGAGAAGAAAACAAAAGACAGTTTCAAGGCTCGATTGGATCTACAAGAAATGGGTTAAAGGAAAGAGTTGCACTTGCAACCACATGAAAATTTGTATACTATACCAGTAGCCTGCTACACGTTGACAAAACTAGAGAGAAAGCGTTTATGTGAATGGTTGAGATCGGTGAAGTTTTCCGATGGGTATGCGTCAAACATATCTCAGTGCGTAAACGTTACGGACTGTAAGGTAACAAGAATGAAAAGTCATGATTGTCATGTCCTTCTGCAACGCCTACTACTGGTTGCAATTCGTGGATTCCTAAACAAGGATATTAGTGCGACGCTGATTGAGTTAGGGATATTCTTTAAGGATTTGTGTTCAAAATCGTTGAATGTAGATGTTATTAAATGACTAGAGAGGGACATTGTCGTAATCTTTTGCAAACTTGAAAGAATATTTCCACTTGCGTTTTTCGATGTCATGGTACACCTAGCGATTCACTTACCGTACGAGGTGAAGCTTGCAAGCCCAGTACAATATCATTAGATGTATCCGATCGAAAGGTGGTAGAACCTATTAAAATTTTTATTCATTCCGTAAACTACATATATCCATGTTTTCATACTCTTAAGATAGTGGTTTTGTGTACAGATACCTCCACATACTCAAACGATTTGTGAGGAACAAGAAACATCTGGAGGGATCCATAGCTGAGGCGTACATTGATAATGAGTGCCTTATATTTTACTCCATGTATCTTCGTTGCATAGAGACTAGATTCAACCGAGAAGATCGGAATACCGAAGAATGGCAGGAGCATGAACAAGGACTCATATCTATGTTTGCACATAAGTTCGTCCTTTAGGATCATCGACATTTCAGGATATGGACCTTGGAGATCTAGCAAAGGCGAGGTGGTATGTGTTGCATAATTGTGAAGAAATAGAGTTATACTTGGAGTAAGTCTTCCCTCGATTATGTTTTCTCTACATATGATGATCTTAATGTTTCTTACTGCTGACGTGCCATTTATCTATAGCGAACACATAGACGAGATGAAATCCAAATTCCCCACAAGTTATGATCGAATGCATCAGGATCAGTTTCCACAATGATTCAAAAAATGTGTAAGATTTCACACTATATCTCACCACACTTAGAATTTTCGTTGCACTGCACATTATTTGAAACTAAGAAAATTCCTAAACAATTACATTATGTACATGATAATAGATGAAAACGTTGTGCACAAGAAACTCTGCGGATGCGTCTGATGCACTATACTCGTTAGCGTGTGGCCCTGATAGACGTGTATATAGATATACAGGTTGTATTGTAAACGAGATTCGGTTTCACACCGAAGAACATGACAAGTATAGGACCACACAAAATAGTGGGGTGGTTGTGAAGGGAACGAATGACGAGGATGAAATTGACTTTTATAGCATTTTGACAGATATTATTGAGCTGAATTATTGTATGAGAAAGCGGGTGTACTTATTTAGATGTGATTGGTGGGACATTGAAAATAAGAAGTTGGGAATACAGACTGACAACTACTTTACGAGCGTAAATTTATCTCGAAAGTGGTTTAAAGACGACCCATTTGTCTTCGCCAGCCAAGCCGAACAAGTATTTTACCTCGCTGACACCAAGTTAGGCGGCTCTTGGCACGTGGTGCAGAAAATAAAGCCCAGGAATGTATTTGACGTTCCCCTACCAGAAGTTGAAGATAGGGAGGACAAGGAAAATGACACGGCTAGGGTTGAACACGCATATCAAGAAGACATGCCGTCACATGTTGATACAGGGATTGATTCAAGTGTTGATGTTGATGTGGTGCGATTGGACAGAGATGATGTGCCACCTGATCATGTTGATGCCTCAATAATAGAGGACATTGTTAGAGATGATAGCGGTTTCATTGATGACAACATTGCAGACAATGAAGAGGAAATACTGATCAGTGATAGTGATGGTGAAGAAGAAATAGTCCTAAGCGATAGTGATACAGACGACGATTATTAATGTACACATGATTTACATATCATTTTTCAATTCGAATAATTTATGTATTCCATGTATACATGAAAATTACAAGTCTTGATTTATTCCTCTTATTGACTTGTTTATAATACACATTTGCAGTTGAGTCAATTTCTGATCATGTCCTCCTCAAACCGGAGCGTATCAGAAGTAGGCGACATACTTCATCAGCTGTTGCAGATGGACTTTCCGGTCCTATCTTCTTCTGGTAGGGCCAAAGAGATCCCGGTCTGGTCAATGAGTGTACCACGGAATATATCGACGATGACTCAGAGGAAAGATTATACCATCTCAAAGAAATTCCGGAGCTGATGAAGATATATAACCGTGGGAAACGAGATATGGAAGATGCGACTCTGTCACTTGCACATTTGAATGGAGTCCCGAGAGATTAGATTTCTCCTATTGTGACTAGCATGTTAGCTATAAAAATGTCCAGTGCTTCACACAAGATGACATATACTTCTGAAGCTTACGATAACTTACGCAGAGAGTACTTCAGATAGTTTACCACAAAGTTGTTTCGTATTACAATGAAATATGTGTATTTAATATAGAATGACAATGTGTAATGGAATTTCAAGGGTTATAGATTAAAGTTTACGGTTTTATTACATTCTTCTTGCATTATAGTGTAATGGTCGAATCATATTTTAATCATCTCTCTAAGCATAAGCACAAATGTATTGTACCGTATAACCCTACTTGTATAATGTTTTAGTATATTCCACTTGTATTGACATTGTTTAAATTTATAAGTTCATAGCTCGCACATATTCAGTGATGGCACCAGGTGGAAGACCACGTCGTTCGGGCACTGGATCTACCCCTTTTACCCGTGATGCAACAGAGTCAGCATCGCCGTCACATATTGCATCGTAGGCGTCTGATCCCTCGGTCGCACATACACCGGGCACAGCATGTAAGTTTAGACATATATTTTTTTAATGACTTCTATTTATGTTTAGACTTACATATTTCTTTTGCAGCAGTGTCGTCGACCAGCCGACGAGGACGTGGACCCACGCATGGGTTACTTTTAGAGCGACTTACGCGTGAGAGTAGGGTGACGGTAAAGTTTCCACAAGACTGTATTAGACCTGTTGAGAACAATGTCAGCTTGTTTACGTCGGAGGTCTGTGTCTTATGCGGATCTCTGATCCCCGCCACCACCCCCCGTTGGGCAGACGTGACAGATGATGTGCGGTAGATCATCCGTCAGCGTCTTCAGGTAAATTTTAGCAAATTAAAATTTATTTTATAAAAGTTCATTTATGATTAAGTTATTTTCTATGGACAGCATTGGAGGGGCCTGACCATTTAGATAGGTCGTGTTTATGTATTTGCTCGAAATTAATAGAGCAGACCGGGATGTGCGTCGGAGCTATCCGGATGTTGAGTGGGGGTCCCTGGAAGGTGAGAACCACAGTTATGACCATGATGAAGCTGTCCACTTCCTATGAACAGCATTAGAGGGTCCTGGCCATTTGGACAGGCTGTGTTTATGTATTTGCTTGAAATTAATAGAGCAGACCCAGATGTACGTCGAAGCTATCTGGATGTTGAGCGGGAGTCCTTAGAAGGTGGGAACAGCTGTTATGACCATGATGAAGTTATCTGTTTCCTATGGACAGCATTAGAGGGGCCTGGCCATTTGGACAGGCCGTGTTTATATCTGTATTTGTAGGGACCACACCCTAAACCTATAACCTGAACCTATAACCTAAACCTATAACCCAAACCTAAAACCTAAACCTAAACATAAACCTAAAACCTAAATGTGTTCTCAAATCCCTAAACCTAAACCTACACCTAATTCTAATCTCAACTCCCTAACCTAAACCTAAACATAAGCTTAAAAACTCTAACCAAAACCCGATCCCAATCCCAAACCCGATTTCCTAAACCTAAACCTTAACCTATCTTCAATTCCCTACAGCTATAACATATAACCTACCTATAACCTAAACATATAACCTAAACCTAAACATAAACCTAAAACCTAAATGTGTTCTACAATCCCTAAACCTAAACCTACACCCAATGTTAATCTCAACTCCCTAACCTAAACCTAAACCTAAACTTGAAAACTCAAACCAAAACCCGATCCCGATCCCGAACCCGATTTCCTAAACCTAAACCTTAACCTATTCTCAATTCCCTACAGCTATAACCTATAACCCAAACCTAAAACCTAAACCTATAACCTAAATGTGTTCTCAAATCCCGAAACCTAAACCTACACCTAATCCTAATCTCAACTCCCTAACCTAAACCTAAACCTAAACTTGAAAATCCAAACCTAAACCCGATCCCAAACCTGAACTCGATTTCCTAAACCTAAACCTTAACCTATCCTCAACTCCCTACAGCTATAACCTATAACCTACCTATAACCCAAACCTAAACCTAAACCTATAACTTAAATGTGTTCTCAGATCCCTAAACCTAAACCTACACCTAATCCTAATCTCAACTCCCTAACCTAAACCTAAACTTGAAAACCCAAACCTAAACCCGATCCCGAACCTGAACCCGATTTCCTAAACCTAAACCTTAACCTATCCTCAATTCCCTACAGCTATAACCTATAACCTAAACCTATAACCTAAACCTAAACGTAAACCTAAAACCTAAATGTGCTCTCCAATCCCTAAACCTAAACCTACACCCAATGCTAATCTCAACTCCCTAACCTAAACCTAAACCTAAACTTGAAAATCAAACCAAAACCCGATCCCGAACCTGAACCCAATTTCCTAAATCTATACCTTAACCTATTCTCAAATCCTTACAGCTATAATCAATAACCCAAACCTAAAACCTAAACCTAAACTTAAACCTATAACCTAAATGTGTTCTCAAATCCCTAAACCTAAACCTACACCTAATCCTAATCTCAAATCCCTAACCTAAACCTAAACCTAAACTTGAAAACCCAAACCTAAACCCGATCCCGAACCCGAACCCGATTTCCTAAACCTAAACCTTAACCTATTCTCAATTCCCTATAGCAATAACCTATAACCTACCTATAACCTTAACCTAAAACCTAAACTTATAACCTAAATGTGTTCTCAAATCCCTAAACGTAAACCTACACTTAATCCTAATCTCAACTCCCTAACCTAAACCTAAACCTAAACTTGAAAACCCAAACCTAAACCTGATCCCGAACCCGAACCCGAACCCAATTTCCTAAACCTAAACCTTAACCTATTCTCGATTCCCTATAACTATAACCTATAACCTACCTATAACCTTAAACTAAAACCTAAACTATTTCCTAAACCTAAAACCTAAATGTGTTCTCAAATCCCTAAACCTAAACCTATACTTAATCCTAATCTCAACTCCCTAACCTAAACCTAAACCTCAACTTGAAAACCCAAACCTAAACCCGATCCCGAACCCAATTTCCTAAACCTAAACCTTAACCTATCCTCAATTCTCTACAGTTATAACCTATAACCTACCTATAACCTAAACATAAACGTAAACCTAAAACCTAAATGTGTTCTCCAATCCCTAAACCTAAACCTACACCTAATGCCAATCTCAACTCCCTAACCTAAACCTAAACCTAAACTTGAAAACCCAAAGCAAAACCCGATCCCGAACCCGTTTCCTAAACCTAAACCTTAACCTACTCTCAATTCCCTACAGCTATAACCTATAACCTACCTATAACCTAAACCTAAATTTGTTCTCCAATCCCTAATCCTAAACCTACACCTAATGCTAATCTCAACTCCCTAACCTAAACCAAAACCTAAACTTGAAAACCCAAACCAAAACCCGATCTCGAACCCGAACCCGATTTCCTAAACCTAAACCATAACCGATTCTCAATTCCCTATAGCTATAACCTATAACCTACCTATAACCTAAACCTAAACCTAAACCTAAAACCTAAATGTGTTCTTAAATCCCTAAACCTAAACCTACACCTAATCCTATTCTCAACTCCCTAACTTAAACCTAAACCTAAACCTAAACCCGATCCCGAACCCGAACCCGATTTCCTAAACCTAAACCTTAACCTATCCTCAATTCCCTACAGCTATAACCTAAACCTATAACCTAAACCTAAACGTAAACCTAAAACCTAAATGTGTTCTCCAATCCCTAAACCTAAACCTACACTTAATGCTAATCTCAACTCCCTAACCTAAACCTAAACATAAACTTGAAAACCCAAAGCAAAACCAGATCCAGAACCCGAACCCGATTTCTTAAACCTAAACCTTAACCTATTCTCAATTCCCTACAGCTATAACCTATAACCTACCTATAACCTACACTTATAACCTAAACCTAAACGTAAACCTAAAACCTAAATGTGTTCTCCAATCCTTAATCCTAAACCTACACCTAATGCTAATATCAACTCCCTAACCTAAACCTAAACCTAATCTTGAAAACCAAAACTAAAACCCGATCCCGAACCCGACTTCCTAAACTTAAACCATAACCGATTCCCAATTCCTTATAGCTATAACCTATAACCTACCTAAAACCTAAACCTAAACCTAAACCTAAACCTAAAACCTAAATGTGTTCTCAAATCCCTAAACCTAAACCCACACCTAATCCTATTCTCAACTCCCTAACCTAAACCTGAACCTAAACTTGAAAACCCAAACCTAAACCCGATCCGGAACCCGAACTCGATTTTCTAAACCTAAACCTTAGCCTATTCTCAGTTCCCTACAGCTATAACCTATAACCTAAACCTAAAACCTAAACCTAAACCTAAACCTAAAACGTAAATGTGTTCTCAAATCCCTAAACCTAAACCTACACCTAATATAATCCTAATCTCAACTCCCTAACCTAAACTTAAGCCTAAACTTGAAAACCCAAACCTAAACCTGATCCCGAACCCGAACTCGATTTCCTAAACCTAAACCTTAACCTATTCTCACTTCCCTAAAGCTATAACCTATAACCTATAACCTTAACCTAAACCTAACCAAAACCTATAACCTTAACCTAAACCTAAAATCTAAACCTAAACCAAAACCAGAACCTATAACATACCTAAACCAAAACCTATATCCTAAACCTTAACCTATAACCTATAAGCTATAACCTAAACTTATAACCTATAACCTAACCTTAACCTAAACCTAAACCTATAAACTAAAAATTAAACCTAAACCTAAACTTAAAACCTAAATGTATTCTTAAATCCCTAAACCTAAACCTACACCTAATCCTGATCTCAACTCCCTAACCTAAACCTAAACCTAAACATGAAAACCCGAACCTAAACCCGATCCTGAACCCGAACCCGATTTCGTTAACCTAAACCTTAACCTATTCTCAATTCCCTAAAGCTATAACATATAACCTATAACCTAAACTTAAACCTAAACCTTAACTAAAACCTATAACCTAAACCTAAACCTAAACCTTAACCTTTTAACCTTAACCTTAACCTAAACCTAAACCTAAACCTATACTTATAAATCCTAATTTATTTGATAAAAGTTCATTTACGGTTAAGTTATTTTCTTAATAAATTTATTGCCTTAATCTATTATTTACGAAATTGCAGGAAAAATTTGAATTGGATTTGAGTGTTCCGCACATTTCCTTTGCCGTCGACGACATGATCAAGGAGCGGTTCAAGGAGTACCGCTCCTTGTTACACAAGCAGTACAAGCAGTGCATGAGCAACGAGGAGGGCGCACTGTCCGCACCGCCGCACGTGACCCGTGATGACTGGCAGATACTCTGCGATAGATTTTCGTCTAATTCTTTTCAGCTAATATTTACATATTTACGATATCTCAAGGAAACAATTAAATTCACAATTAAGAACAATGTATTATGAATAATGTGTTCAGAAGAGGAGCAAAATAAATTCTAACAACAGGGAAAAGTTAGCAGTGAACCACGTAGCTGGTTCAAAGTTATTTGTACAAATTCATCACGACATGGTAAGAAATTACTGGTAATTATTAAGTTGATATATTCTTTCAATGCATTTTATATTAACTCTATTGTCCTTTCGATTGCGCAGTGAGATTCCGTCACTGGCCAGGAGCCCGGACCAATAGACCTCTATAAAGGGCCTCTCTGTCGGCGGGCGACGGGATCTTGGGTACATCCTAGTGCCGGCGAGATTTGGGTAAAAATCCTTACATTGTAAAATTTAATTGCATTAAACTATAATAATGTCATTTTTTTGAGAAAATTCATATGTTTTCATAACAGGCGGCGATGGACACCTTACGCAGTCAGCCCACTCCCGATGGTACTCAGCGGAGTAAGCCAGAGATCCTGAGTGAGGTGCTTGGCACCCGTTCTGGATATGTGCATGGGTTTAGCCATGGTACCAAGCTCACGACACCCGCTAGAGCTGCCTCCACCCGATCCATCGTCGTTGGCGAGAGTGTCACCGCCGAGCTGATATCGTAAAGAGAGAGAGATTCAGCAGCTACAAGTCGTCGTCAATGACATCAGAGAGCAACTGGAGAGGAAGAGTGAGCAGCTGGATAGGCAGATAGAGGAGCAGCAGAGGAGGATGGAGGAGCTGACGAGACAGAGGGAGGAGCAGGAGAGAATGAGGATAGAGGAGCATGCGAGGCTGAGGGAGGAGCAGGAGAGGAGGATGGAGGAGATGTGGGTGGAGTATGAGCAACGGATAGCGGATATATTTCAGGCTCTCGCCGCATGCTTACCCATCGATGCCCCACCACCTCCGGCTCCATCTTTGTAATTTTTTGTATTTTATTTATAATGTTAAACTTATATGTATTTATGCATGATGTAGTTTATGTTTGGATGGATTTATTTATGTACTTTAGAGTTAAATGGATGTGAATGTGAATATGATGAAATATATTACATAACAGGTGTATATCAAGAAATATATTGTAGGTGTACATCAAGAATTTTGTGCGGAAAAAAAAAAAAAAAAAAAAAAAAAAAAAAAAAAAAAAAAAAAAAAAAAAACTTTTACCTACGAAAACTTTTCGTAGGTAAAAGTCTCATCAAAGGTTTTACCTACGAAATTTTCGTAGGTAAAAGTCTCATCCAAGTTTTTACCTACGAAAATTTTCGTATTTAAAAGTCCCATCCATGTTTTTAGCTACGAAAATATTCGTAGCTAAACGTTTTGTAAGTATTTTTACCTACGATACCATTCATAGTTAAAAGATTTTGTAAATATTTTAGCTACAAAATTATTCCCAGGAAAATGTTTAGTAAATATTTTTACCTACGAAAATATGCATAGGTAAAAGAATTTTTAGCTACGAAATTGGTGGTAGGTAAAAATTTTCTAAGTATTGTTACCTACAAATATATTTGTGGGTAAAAGTCTTGTAAATACCTTTTAGCTACGAAACTATTGGTAGGTAAAAAGTGTTTTCAATATTTTTAGTTACGAAAATATTCGTAGGTAAAAAGTCTTGTAAATATTTTTAGCTACGAAATTGTTGGTAGGTAAAAAGTGTTTTAAATATTTTTAGCTACGAAATTGTTGGGAGGTAAAAAGTCTGGTAAATATTTTTAGCTACGAAATTGTTGGTAGATAAAAAGTGTTTTAAATATTTTTAGCTACGAAAATGTTGGTAAGTAAAAAGTCATGTAAATATTTTTAACTACGAAATTGTTGGCAGGTAAAAAGTGTTTTAAATATTTTTTAGCTACGAAAATATTCGTAGGTAAAAAGTCTTTAAATATTTTTAGTTACGAAATTGTTGGTAGCTAAAAAGTCTTGTAAATATTTTTACCTACAAAAGTATTCGTAGGTAAAAAGTTTTGTCAATATTTTTACTAATGAAAAGTAGCGTTGGTAAAATGTTTTGCTTACGAAATATTTCGTCGGCAAAAGTCTTACCTTTGCTAACAAAAAAAAAAAAAAAAAAAATTCGTGGGTAGAAGGTGTTCCCCTCGAACTTTTAGCGAGGAATTTGCCAACGAAAATTTTCACGGGTAAAACGTTTTGCTTACGAAATCAAACTTTTGCCTACGAAAATTTTCGTTGGTAAAAGTGGATTTTCTTGTAGTGGGGTACTCATTTTTGCAATAAACCGTTTGAATCTTTAATGAAGAAATATTTCATCACCCATAAAGTTGTAACACCATACCATCCACAAACCAGTGGTCAAGTTAAGGTTTCGAATTAGGAGATTAAACAAATTTTAGAGAAAACAGTTCGCCCTGATCGTAAGGACTGGTCACAACATTTGAATGATGCTCTTTGGGCGTATCGTATGACTTTCAAAACCCTGATTGAAATGTCCCCCTATAGGCTTGTCTTTGGAAAAGCATGTCACTTGCCTGTGGAATTAGAACATCATGCTTATTGGGCCATCAAAACCTTTAATTTTGACTTAAACAAGGCTGGATCACACCGTAAACTTCAACTCAATGAGTTAGACGAAATTCGAAATGAGGCATATGAGAATGTAAAAATTTATAAAGACCGAACAAAATTTTTCCATGACCAATCAATTCTCCGTAGGACATTTGAACCAGACCAGAAAGTATTTTTGTATAATTCCAGGTTACGCCTCTTTCCTAGAAAACTCCATTCGCGATGGTATGGTCCTTATCAGGTAGTAAAAGTATTTCCACATGGAGCAATTGAGATTAAAAATTTAAAGGACGAGAATATTTTCAAAGTAAATGGTCAACGGCTGAAACCTTATTTGAAGGATTTGGTTAATCAAGATATTGAGGAAGTTAATTTGGAGGACCCAGGTTATCAAGATTGATGAATTCATGGTCCATGGTTGTTTTCATTGCTTTTCTGGCTGAAGACGTTAAACTTAGCGCTCCTGGGAGGTAACTTAGCTTTTCATTCCATTTCATTTCATTTTCCTAGTTAGTTAGTTCAATGTTTGTGGATAACATTACTGCAAACCCTCACGAGACTACAACTCATCCACTAGGGGCAACCTAGGGATTTAAAGGCTTGTTGCATACGCTAATTACAATCAAGAGCACCTGCGAAAGTGGTATAGGTAGGATCTTCTTTTTTGTGATTTTATTTTGCTTTTGTTGATTTATCTCTTGTGCTAACTCGCTTTTACGTTGATATTTTTGGGAAAGCCTCTTGATTCTTTCGTCCAGGTACTATCTTTCCATCACTCCTCTTTTACTTTCATTGTCCCATGTGCATTGCATGCTTATTTCTTTTACATTGAGGACAATGTAGATTTTAAGTTGGGGGTGGGAGATTAGGTTACCTAATCAGTATTTTCTTGGTTATGAGCAAAATTTGTGAAAATTTTTAAATTTTTTTTGGAATTTCTTGTGAAGTCAAAGTGATGTTGAAGGATAGTTGTGACTTTAACATTACAAGATACAGAATGTTGGTAATTTATGACTCTTAGATTTAGTTGGCTGTTAGATTTCACAGTTAAGTTCGAGTTATTAAACCATGATTAGAAGTTTTAAACATTGATGAAGTCATGATTTCATATATCATATCTCACCTACACATTAAGTTTCCGGTTCGATATTGAATGATTAACTTGGTAATCATTAAGCGTGAAAGGAACCAGCCTGGAAAAAAAATAAAAAATTTAGCATATGTATAAAGAAGAATTGAAAGGATAAGTCGAATAATCTTCACCATAGGTTTGCTCCCTATAGGTGTAGATTTGACCCCTCATGGTTGACATTTAGAAAAAGTTAGGTGACAAGTTTTCACCATAGGTTTGCTCCCTATAGGTGAGGATTTGATTCTTCTCTTTGGTGTTACTATTCATAAAGAAAATCAAAGGCTGGTAGAATGAAAAGTTAATCTATAAGGCAAGTGTCGGTTTCAGGTTTGGTTGTCATGAATTCTATTGTTAATTACCAATGATAACATGAAATTGACAATTAGATCTCTTAAATGATTGTAAGCTGAGATTACACTATACACTCATGGAACTCAATGTTTAGAATTGTTCTAATTAATGGATTAATATTTTGAACTTAATTATTAAGTTTACCGTGAGTTTGATTCCAGGAGAAAATTTCACTCACCATTCAAGAATCTTAGAATTTTCGCATCTCAACTATTTTTTTACAAGTCACTTGGATTTACAGGAATTGCCCTTTTATTTCTGAAATTATTTTTCGCATGTTTTGCTCGGGACTAGCAAAATGCTGGTTGGGGGTTTTGATGAGGGTCGAATATTACATATCAGACCCCGATTATTGCTTGATTTTAAGTACATGATAATGCTTAATGTCGTATTTTAATTGTGCTTTTGTTGTAGGATGTAATCAGGAGCGTGGATTGAAAAAGAGTATTAAAAGCGTGGATTTGACGTTCCAAGTCATCAGAGCAAGGGACGGACTCCAGAGGACCAATATTGAAGAATTTACACACCAAGGATCCGAGGAAATCAAGTCGTTCACGTTAAAGAGGCCCGAAATTTGTGCAAAATTTAAGATCACATGGTTCCCGCCATCCGATTGGCTCGAAACTTCATACATGGGATGAGGGCCATAAATTAACTGTACATATCAAATTTCAGCCCTCGGATCACTATGGAAGTGCCCCAACTGACAGATCAGCCTATAAACCGTTGATTCTGGGCCCATCTACAATCTGGATATGCCTCAACTTCGGTCTTAACCCCTTAAATGGGGAGACAAAATGAATGGATGGATTGGATTGGATTTCTTAGAAACATCTCAGTGGACTCCATATGTACAGCATGTGCATAGAGCACATGTGCACGAGCGTTGCACCGAACCGACTAAGTCGGTCAGCAGGTGCTGACCCGTGTATTCATGAAAAATGGAAATTTCCATTTTACTTCAGCGTAACGGACGGACGTTGTCCGTCTTACGGACGTCAGTGAGCCACCATAATGGTCCGTACGGATGATCCAAGCCGTCCATCTTGTAGAAGGATTCAAAAGGATCGAACTCATGCTGACTGTTTGTAATCATGCACACACATGTGCGCGATACAGAGGCCACAAACGGGTTGTCCTGCAACGTTCAAAAAGATCTCAGTGTGATTGCTTCTCTGGGCCGCGTCAATGGACATTCAAAACCATCCATCTTTGAATGAAATTTCGTCCTGAATCCAATGGACAGGGTGGATTTTCCTGAAAACACTTCTGTGGGGCCCACCGATCACATCAGCAAAGGACGTGCGTAGGCTTATGCACGTCCGTGAAAAGTGGTTTTTCAAGCTGTTGTGGCCCACCATCTTTGATCAGATGGAAGATCTGATCCGTCCATCATGTATATAACTCAAAAAAGTCCTAAGAGACGGTGTTTCTTTAGAAATTAAGTGAGAAAAGTGGTGAGTTTGAAGGCACCGAAGTTTGCTACGAAAAGGCTTTCGCTGCGCATGCGTAGCTGCTGCGACAGCTTCTCCACCGCCTGTAGCAGAAAAGGAAACTCTTCTCCATGACTTCAATCAGTCTATAAAAGAGCTAGAAGGAGAGGAGATCCAGAGCCAAGGAGAGAAAGAGAGGAAAGAGAAGAGAGAGAGAGAGAGAGAGAGAGAGAGAGAAGGATGCCTTCTTTTATCAGATTTTATTTTTCCTTCTTTTCAATTAATTCTATGGATTGCTAATCTTTTAGTTAGGGCTGAGATGAAGCCCCTAATTTGAATGACTCTTGTTTATGGTTGAATTCATCTTAACTTGATTGATTTATTTCTTTCTCTAGTGTACTTAATTGAAAATTCCATACTTCTTCATTCTATGAGCTTAACCAAAGTTTAGATGTGGATGTTGTTTGGGATCTTATTCTAGGTGCTTGTGTCTGACCATGAACAGGTTTCCTATAGAGGAAGAAATAGGAATCTACATCTCGTCATGCATGACCATGGATGGAAAGATGTGATCCTTATGCTTTAAGGGATTATACATTCTGTGTGCCCGACCAAGGATATAGAGTGTGATTTATTTATTTTTATATCAATTTGAATTAGGGTGAATCAACAGGTAAAACAAGGGTCAGGATAAGTAGGGGTGGATGCGAAAGTCCTAGTCTTCTCCTTGATTGAATTTTCCTTACTCTCAGTTAATTTTCATAGATTTTTGTTATTAGTTCGCTAAACTATTTGTTGGATTAGTTAAGAAGAATCATAAATTTCGAATTGTGACAGCCAGTACTCGTGGGAATGATCTCGTAATACGTACCGTATCTACATCTTATTCGTATACTTGCGAGTTTAAAATCATTTAAATCAGATTGGTTTAAATAAAACATTATGTAACGTGTGAAGTCATCAATGAATATAACATAGTATCGTAACCCAAATAGAGACATAATTGGTGAAGGACCCCAGACATCCGTATGCACAAGTTTAAACATAGAAGATGATTTTGTAGTACTTAGAGAAAATTGAACACACTTACTTTTTGAAAGACAACAGGAAGAACAAGAATAATCCAAATCATTTTTATTAAGAGAAATATTCCCTAACATGCCAGACGAAATTAATTGAAGTAACTGATCGAAATGTGGATGACCCAGGCGAAAGTGCCACAGTTTCCACAATTTATTTGCCGAACAAATATCTGATGAAGATAGAGAAAAGAAACAACGATCCGGAGTGATAGATGGATCGAAGTCCAGCACGTACAGGCGACCATGTCGCTTACCCATCCCAAGTACCTTCCCCGTTGCCAGATCTTGCACAAAACAAAAGTTTGGAAGAAATATGACTAAGCAGTTATTAGATGTGAGTTGACCAACTGAACTTAAATTGGAGGAGAGGTTAGGGACATGAAACACATCATGAAGGGTGAACTGGCGATGAGTAGAAGGAGAGAAAGTCAATGATCCAACAGACTGAATAGGTAGTCTAGTTTCATCTGCAGTAGACATAGCCTGATTGCCGGTGTAGGGACGAATGTCACGAAGATGGGATACATCACCGGTCATATGATTAGAAACACCCGAATCGAAGAACCAGGCAGAAGATGGGGATATACCTGACATACTGGCCGCAGAAAGGGCCTGAACGATTTGCTAGAGCATCACAGGAGTCAACGGAGATGAAATACCTTCATCAGAAATAGTATATGCAGAACCACTAACAGACGGCTCGGAAGAAATAGTCGCAGCAGTAGCAGAAAGAGCACGATCACGGCCACGACCACCACGTCCACGGCCGAAAGAAGACGCATAGGCACGTGTACGGCAGTCCTGAATACCATGACCAGTCCGTCGACAATAAGCGCACCATTCCTTCCATTGAGCAACAACATGACCCACCTTATTGTATTCACAACAAGTCAAAGGAGAGGAACCAGAACCACGTGTTGGTGGAGTAGTGGACACAGCAAGCACCATATCAGATGAGCCCGGAGTTGAGGAAAGAAGAGAGAGAACTTTCAGTCTTTGTTCCTCAGCCAATAAATCATTAATAACCGAATTCAATGAAGGAGTAAGGCTATGGTTCAAAAGAGTAGCCCGACAATGATCAAATTCTGGACGTAGCTTCATAAGGAATTGACAAACTTACATACTCTCGCGTATAGTTTGGAATATTTTAAAGTCATGAGAAAATATTGGATCCATCATAGCTATCTATGTCCAAATTGTAACAATTTTGGAATAAAATGATTGAATACTATCATTACCCTGAGTAAGGTTAACAAGATCCTGTTCTAAGCGGTAGAACTGGGCCGCATTACTTTGTTGATAAATCGTCTAAAGATATTCCCGCATCGCCTTAGCAGTGCGATGAGGTGTGAGGCCAATAACAATGGACTGATCGACCGAATCGAGAATCCAAATAATAATTCGTCCATTGTTCATTTCCCAATCAGCTAATTTGGCAGCATCTATGGAAGTGGGGATAGTAACAGATTCATCCAGTAGTCCCCACAAACCACGACCCTTGAGGAAGTTCTTCAAAATGGATGGCCCATAGAGAATAGTTGGTACCATCAAAACTACAACGTAGGGCCTCTGTACATGATGAGTCCTTGTCAATTGATCTGAAGTAATGAAAAGCACAGAAGAAGGTTTTAGATGTACCATACAGCAGGAGATACCCAAGGGATTGCAGTTTCTGAATCTGGCGGAATAACAACAACAACAGGGGCTTTAAATCGAAAAAAGTTAGATCAGAACAGAGAGTGTTGAATCTGAATGTGGAACAGAGGGGTGCTGGATCTAGATCTGGATTGAAATAGAGGGGCATTGGATCTGGATCTGGACGAGCAGAAGGGTAGGAGCACTGAATCGGATGAGCAGAATGCGTCGGATCTGGACGAGCAGAAGAGCAAGAGCACCGGATTGAACGAGCAGAGTGCACTGGATCTGGACGAGCAGGGGCCGAAAAATGCAGGGGCACTAGATCTGGACCAGCAGAGGCTAGCCGGACTCAGCAAGGATGGTCGAACATAGCAGGGATGGTTGGACGACGCAGCAGGGGCGGCCAGACGATGCAGGGGCGGTCGGACGAGCAGGGGCAGTGACCGGACGTAGCAGGGATGGGGCACGATGCAGCAGGGGTGGTGACCGGACGACGCAGGGGCGGTTTCAGATCAGAAAAGCTTTGATACTATGAAAACCAAGAGGAGCTGAAGCTTTTCTGTATTTAAGACAACCCAAAGGGGTTGAATATATAGAGATTACAGTCATCTATACAAGGAAAATAATAAAATCAAAATCTTCTACCTATGGAAACGAACTATACAAGGAATACTAGTTATACAAGGTATATGAGCATGTCTAACAGGGAACCCATGCGGTGTGTGTGGGGGTGTAAGAATGTGTGTACTCACCTTTTAGAGAAAAAAAAAACATGTTGCTCTCATTTCAAAAGCAACTCTCATTCCTCTCTCCCCATAATGTCCAAAGAAAAGCCAACAAATAGCCTTCAAGTTGCCATCGACTGTTTCCCTAGGTCCACAAAGTGGCAAGCCATAAATAGCTCTCCAATTGAAGCTGGCATAGACTAGGACAAATTTAAGGACCTTAGGATGTCCTTCCCCACTTTCTGCATGAATGGATAGTGCACAAAGAGGTGATCGACTAGTTCCGCACTCCTCATACACAATAGGCAGATATTAGGAATGATATTCACCCGCTCCTTATATGTAATGGGAATGGAGAACCAACATGTGCATGGTACTTGCTCAATACAAAATAAAACATAAGTTTATCAAGGGGACCCTGGCAATATTGTCATTGATACATGGAATTTGTTGTTATAAACCCTATGTTTTGTATTGGACCATTGGTGCCATGTGATATCAACAATATTGACCGATATCATATAAACATTTAACACTGATGGGGAAGAGACAAAGCAACACTGATGCGGGAGAGACAAAGCATATGTGCTTCCTTCACCTGCCTTTCCCTTAAAAATTCAGGAAGTCAACAGATTTTAGGCCAATTAGCCTCATTAGAAGTATCTATAAAATCGTCGCCGAAGTGCTCACTTGCCACATGAAGCATATAACATCAAAACTAATCTCCCTATTCCAAGCTTCTTTTATTAAAGAACGACAAATCCAATGGAATTCTCATGTCCAATGAATGCATTCATTTGAGGAAGATGGTGATGGCAGGAGGTTGCAAAGTTGACTGGAATAAGCATGGGAAATTGACCGTACTCGCCTCGAAGTTTGAGCAAATTACCTCGATCGCTACGATACTCCATATATTCTCTAAAGGGCCTTCTGACAGCTTTTGGAGATGGTTTTAGACAAAAATGCCCCTAACCTTGGTTTAGTAGTTGCACGGTTTTTTAGGGACTAAGAAGTTACCTCGTATTTAATACCAATAAAGTGATGTGTACGGAACCCTTTTTGCGCGTGGGCAAGGACTAAACTCGTGGGGCCCATATTGATGTATGTGTATAATCCATGCCATTCATCCTTTTTACCATGTCATTTTAGGGCTAGGGCCCAAATTTTAGCCTGATCCAGAGCTCGTGTGGGTCACATAATAGAAAATAATGGTGACAATGGAACCCACTATTGAAACTTTCCAGGCTCACCATGATATTTGTTAGAAGTGGACATTGCCCAAGTCAAGACTTTTTGGGCCTACGCCGAGTGGCCGACAAAGTGGACGGAACGGATCTCCCCATTGTTGGCCCTAGCCTGCATGGATTATTCACATGCATCAATGTAGGCCCCACTAGATGGTCCTTACTAAGGTCTATCAAAATGAAGACTTTGACTAGTACAGGAAGTGAACACGTTGCAAACTATGAACCATGCAACATGACAACCATGACCCATATAACATGGCAACTATGACCCATGCAAACCACGACTCAAATGGGCCCACATTGATGTATGAGAATAATCCATGCCGCCCATCCTTTTTATTGTGTCATTTTAGGGGTAGAGTCAAATATCAACCACGAACCTTTGTGAATGAAAACCACGATCTATTGTGCATGCGAACCACGACCCTTCAAATGAGTCGTGGTTGTCATATTATATGGGTCGTGGTTGTCATCCAGGTTGTGGTTATCACGGGTCGTAGTTATCATGTTATATGGGTCGTGGTTGTCATGTTATATAGGTCGTAGTTGATATAGGCTGTGGTTGTCATGTTATATGGGTCATAGTTGTCATATTATAAGGGTCGTGGTTGTCACGGGTCGTAGTTATCATGTTATATGGGTCATGGTTGTAATGTGGTAAGGGTCGTGGTTGTCATATTATATGGGTCGTGGTTGTCATGTTTTATGGGTTGTGGTTGTAATGTGGTAAGGGTCGTAGTTGTTATGGGTCGTGGTTGTCATGCTATATGGGTCGTGGTTGTCGTGGGTAATAGTTATCATGTTATATGGGTCATGGTTCTCATGTGATGCTTGTTAGAAGTGGATAATGTCCAAGTCAGGACTTTTTGGGTCCACAGCGAGCTAGCTCACAAGGTGGATGGATCAGATCACCCCATTGTGGCCCTTAAGCTATGGTACTAATGGTTTGGTAGAAAAGGAAGTGAACATGTTGCAAACCACGAACCATGCAACATGACAACCACGACCCATATAACATGGCAACTACGACCCATACAAACCACGACCCAAATTGGCCCACATTGATGTATGTGAATAATCCATGCTGCCCATCCTTTTCGTTGTGTCATTTTAGGGGTATGGTCAAATATCAACCACGACCCTTTGTGGATGAAAACCATGATCTATTGTGCATGTGAACCATAACCCTTCGAATGGATCGTGGTTGTGAAGTTATATGGGTTGTGGTTGTCATTTATATGGGGTCGTGATTGTCATGGGTTGTAGTTGTCAAGTTATATGGGTCATGGTTGTGATCGTAGTTGTCATGTTATATTAGTCATGGTTGTCATGTTTTATGGGTCGTGGTTGTCATTCGGGTCGTGGTTATCATGTTATATGGGTCGTGGTTGTCATGTTATGTGGGTCGTGGTTGATATAGGTCGTGATTGTCATGCCCCAAAAGGTTTTCAATAGTAGGTTTTCAATTTCGCCGCTTTCTATGGTGTGGTCCATATAAACCTTAAATATGCCTCATTTTTTGGCTCATTCCTTAAAATGATCTTTCAAAATGAATGGACAGCATGGATAAAATATATACATCACAATGGGCCCAATAAGACCATTCATCTCTACATATATTGGGATACGTAAGTCGAGTAACGTAACTTACTAAAATAGTCTTCCCGAGGTCTCGAGAATCTGGACTCCTCGAAGACTCCTAAAACTACATGTAAGTCCAGTAACTTCTAATCCGCATCGGAAGCGGAAGCGGACTTGCAGTATAGTACATATATCATACTCGCGATACATATAATAAGACAATCATATGCACAACCATAGGGTCGGATGAATAGATTGGATGACCACGACCCATATAATAAGACAATCACGACCCATATAACATGAGAATCACGACCCATATAACATGATAACTACAATCCATGATAACTACGACCTATGACAACCATGATCCATCACAACTACGACCCATGACAATCATGACCCATATAACATGATAACTGCGACCCATATAACATAACAACCATGACCTATGAAAACTACGACCCTTGCCACATTACAACCATGAGGCTTACATTGATATATGTGTATAATCCATGCCGCCCATCCTTTTTGCCATGTCATTTTAGGGCTAGGGCCAAAATATCAACCTGATCTAGTGCTCGTGTGGGCCACATAATGGAAAATAATAGTGACAGTGACACCCAAGTCAGAACTTTTTGAGCCCACGGCGTGCAGGCTGACAAGGTGGACAGAACGAATCACCCCATTGTGGGACTTATACTATGATTTCAATGGTTATCCTTTCGTTTGGTAGTAAAGGAAGTGAACATGTAACAACCGCGACCCATATCACATGAGAACTACGACCCATATAACATGACAACCACGACCCATGACAACTACAACCCTTAACCACATTACAACCATGGCCCATGACAACTACGACCCTTACCACATTACTTCCTTTAATACGGCCCACTTAAGTCTTGGATCCTGCTCACTTTTGGTCTCATATTCTAAAATGATCTCAAAAAATGGATGAACGGAGTGGATTCCTGACAAACATCACGGTGGGCCCACCTACGATCCCAAAGTATGAACGGAGTGCGTCCTCTATTTCCTATCCTCGCACGACACGTACCTACAGCAGCTAGGTAGCTGGCGGAGGCAGATTTCCTACGAAGGCCTTTCACAGGAAGTTACAGCGCAAGGATGCTAGGTGGGACCCATCGCTATGTTTGTAAGAAATCCACTCCGTCCATCTGTTTTACAAGATCATTTCATGACATCCGACCAAAAATCAGCAGGATTCAAAACTCAAGTGGGTCGCACGAGAGGAAACATTCGATTTTCAGCGAGCACAGTTGAAACATTCTACTGGCCATAAAAGTATTGTATTAGCCTAAATTTGTTATGTTTTTACTTCATCCAAGTGGGAATAACCTTAGAAGAGGTTTGGATGACATAAACAACAAGGCGAAGCCCAGGAAGATTTCAACTGTAGGAATTTCTTTCCCCAATTTTCCATCTCGTGAGACCCACTTAAGTTTTGAATTCTCCTGATTTGTGGTCTCATGTCATGAAATGAGATCTCAAAACGGATGGACGGAGTGGATTTCTCACAAAATTATCTGTGGGTCCCACTCACCATCCTTGCGAAGGAACTTCCTGCGGAAGCCTTTCGCAGGAAATCCGCGTCCATAGCTGGCGTGGGAAAGGAAGCGGATTGTGTGATGAGTAACTCAATACCCTTAGTGTACTGAGTAAACTGTATGGGGTCAACTATTATTTATTGATTTTATCCACTCCGTTAATCTATGTTAATAGATAATTTTATGACTAGATCTCAAAAATGAAGCAGATTAAAATCTCAAGTGGACCACACCACAGGAAACAGTTTGATTGAACCTCTACCATTGAAACTTTTTTTGGAGGCCAAAGAAGTTTTGGATGAATCTGATGTTTGTGGTTTCTCTTCATCCATGTCTTTGTGATATTATGAACAGGTTGGATGACAAATGAAAATTAATTTGAACCCTAGGAAGGTTTCAATGGTGGAAATCATTATTACACACTGTTTCCTGTGTAATGGTCCACTTGAGCTTTGGATTCACTTCAATTTTGGGATCAACTCCTAAAATTATCAGTAAAAATGGATGGACGGTGTGGATAAACCACATACATTCATAGTGGGCCCAACTGAGTTTGCTCAGTATGATAAAAGCGTACTGAGTAACTCAATACACAATCCGATTTCCGTGGGAAGCGGATTTGGGACTCCCCCTGCCACCAACCCGGTGGCTGATGGTCAGTGATGTGTGGGCCCCACCATGATGTATGTGTTTCATCCATTCCGTTCATCCATTTTTACAGGTCATTTTAGGAATTGATACCAAAAATTAGAGGAATATAAATCTCAGATGAACCACACCAAAGGGAAACAATAGTGATTGGATATCCACCATTAAAATACTACTAAGGCCTTCTGTACTTTTTATTTGACATCCAATCTGTTGATTAGGTCATACAGACCCAGATGAATGGAAAAAATAAAAATCAGGTGGGGGCCATGTCACTTTGATCTCCTTTGCACCGTTCGTACAACCTGGAGCTCAACGAGCGTCGGTGCTTGTCTTGGCACGACACGTACATACATCAGTTGTATAGCTGGCAACCAATCCGCGAACGTGGATTTCCTATGAAAGGCTTTCGCAGGAAGTTCCTGCGCTGGAAAATTAGGTGGGCCCTACCATGATGTTTGTGAGAAATACACCCCATCCATCCATTTTTTGAGATCATTTTAGGACTTGAGAGAAAAATTGAGAAGGATCCAGGACTCAAGTGGGCTGCAATAAAGGCAAATGTGTACAGGGAAATTCTTGTCGTTGAAACGTTCCTGGCGTAGACAGTGATGTTTATATGTCATCTATACCATTTATAACATCTTTCATACTGGGATGAAATGAAAACAGAAATATTATCCTGATTCAAAGCTTCTGTGGCCACACAAATATTTCAACTGTTGATGTTCAATACTCACATTTGTGGCCCACTTGAGTATCAGATACGGTTCATTTTTGTCCTTATGTCCTAAAATGAACTCAAAAAATGGATGAATGGAGTGGATTTCTCATAAACATCACGGTAGGTCCTACTTAAGTTCTCAGCGCAGGAACTTCCTGCGAAAGCCTTTCGCAGGGAATCCTCGTCCCCAATCCGCTTCCGGACGCGGATTGGATACTGACAGGTTGGATAGCGAGACTGGATACTGAAGTGACGTCACCACTTCTGTAGGCCCCACCATGATGCATGCATGTGTTGTATCAACATCGTCCATACATTTGGAGAGATCGTTTTAGAGGATAGTCCAAAGAACAAGGAGATCCAAGGCTGGGGTAAACCCCACCACAGAAAATAGTGATGAGAATGACGCACACCGTTGAAACCTTCCAAAGGTCCAGCATGATGTTTATTTAAGATCCCATCTGTTCATGTGTTAAAGCAGATATGAAAGAAGGGAAAAAACAAATATTAGCTTGATCGAAAACTTTGGTGGCCCTTAGAACTTTTTAACGGTGGGTGTCAATCTCCCCACTGTTTTTTTGTGGTGGGGTCCTCTCTAGCTTTAGATCTAATTCATTTTTTGGATCATGCCCTATTATGATCTCTCCAAATGGATGGACGGTGTAGATACAAAACATACATCATAGTGTGGCCCACAGAACTTGGCGACGTCACTTCGGTGGCGAGTCCCGCTACTCAACCTGTAATTAGCTAATCCATGTCCCAAGGAGTCCTCCCATGACACATAACTACGTTCGTATCCCAGACGGAAACGAATTGGCTCCTCCAGCTACTAACAGCCCCGTGGCTGGTGGGTGGGCCCACTATGATGTATGTGTTACATCCATTTCGTTCATCCATTTTTATAGATTATTTTAGAGTTTTATACCAAAAATAAGAGGGATATAAATCTCAAGTGGACCACACCACAGGAAAATAATGGTGATTGGATAACCACTACCCATGACAACCACGAAGGTTTCAACGGTGGAAATCATTAACAAGATAAATGCAACCCAAATATTAGGACAACTACGATCGCGACCCATATAACAAGATAACTGCAACCCATATAGCATGACAACTGCGATCCATACAACTGCGACCCATATAACCGGACAACTGCGATCCACATAACATATAATAGGACAACTGCGACCGCGACCCATATAACAGGATAACTGCGACCCATATAGCATGACAACTGCGATCTATACAACTGCAACCCATATAACCGGATCGTGGTTTTCAACTGCAACCCACAATGGAGTGATCCGATCCATCCACCTTATTGGCCAGCTCGGTGTGGGCCCAAAAAGTCCTGACTTGGGCAATGTCCACTTCTAACAAACATCATGGTGAGCCTAGAAAGTTTCAACAGTGGGTTCCATTGTCACCATTATTTTCTATTATGTGACCCACACAAGCTCTGGATCAGGCTAAAATTTGGGCCCTAGCCCTAAAATGATACGGTAAAAAGGATGGATGGCATGGATTATACACATACATCAATATGGGCCCCACGAGTTTAGTCCTTGCCCACGCGTGAAAAGGATTCCATACACATCACTTTATTGGCATTAAATACAACGTAACTTCTTAGCCCCTAGAAAACCGTGCAACTATTGAATGAAGGTCAGGGCCATTTTCATCCAAAACAATCTCCAAAAGTTGTCATAAGGCCATTTAGGGAATATATGGAGTGTGGTGGCGATCGAGGTAATTGACCCAAACTTCGAGGCAAGTACGGGCAATTTCCCAATAAGCATGTGATCATGTTGAGTGGACTTCCTGATATGCATGATGAGCCTATGGATCTCAAGAATGATGTGTCTGGATTAATGAATGTGTGTCATCGGCATCATTCTTGATTCTTTTAAATGGTTCTTTGGTCGGATTCTTTTCTAGTTCAAAGGGATCCTCTATCCTTGTTTCTCTCTATTCATTGCAGAAGCCCTTAGCAAGATGTTCCTCAAGGCAGAGGAGTGTGTCATCCTCAATGGGTTTCACGTCAGTGTATCATCCTTTTCCATATCTCCGTTGCAATTTGCTGATGATACTTTGGTTATGCAGGATGCTTCCTCAGATCAGGCCCTGAATCTCAAGGGTATTCTTGTTTTGAAGCAGAGCAAGCTTAAAGGTAAATCTTAGTAAGAGATCGATGGTCGGTGTAGAGCGGAAAAAGGACAGGTGAAAATTCTAGAGCATGGGATGTAATCATACAGAATCCCCCATTTCTTATCTTGGGTTCTCTTTGCTCACGAAGGTCCGCTTCAATGGTCGCATTACCTTATCAAATAAGTGCTGTCATATCTGCCACTGTATTATGCCCCTGTTTAAGATTCCAGTGTTAGTGGCAAGGAAATTTAAGAAAATTCAGTGGGATTTCTTGTGCGAAGGGAGTTAGAAGCAGAAATTCCACCCAGTCAGTTGGAAGTTCGGAAGTCCAAGACCGAAGGAGGCCTAAGCTTGGGTTGTATAAGAGAAAGGTACTGGAACTTTCTGTGTAAACAGTGGCGAAGACTTGAAGCAGAAAAGTCAACCTTGTGTAGAAGTGTCATTCTTGAAAAGATAGGATCCTCCAATGGGATTTCAGGTGTAACGAAGTGTGGCATTGGGATCGGACTTGTGGAAAAACATCAGCAGTATGGGGTATGCATTGAAACTCTGGGGTCGTACATCATAAACGGGAACCAGTTTCAAAGTCAACAGGGGGGCAGTGTGATTTTGGGAAGATGAATGGATCAGCTGAAGTCCCACTGGCTGTCACTTTCCCACAATTATACAGGGTGGTGTCTACCAGGAATGTGACTGTGATAGAATACTATGACTACATTGAGGGAAATTCGGTTTGGAGCATCACTTTCAGGAGGAATCTATGGGATAATGAGGCATTGCAGTTCCTGGAGCTTATGTGCATTTTAGATTGTGTTTCAGTCTGTAGATCCAAGTGGTAGAGAGTCAACTCTTCCCCATTCAGACAGAAAGACTGAGTCAGATGATACCTGTATCTGAATCAGTTCCAAGAGTCAAAATTTTCCCCCTTTTCTTCTTCTTCTCATTTATTTATTATTATTTTTTTAATTTTTGGGAAAACAACATCCGTCCCGGAGTGAAAGCTTCTCTTGGATGGCTGTCAAAGACAAAATTCTCATGCTGGACCATCTTAAAAGTAGGGATTCAGCCCCTCTAATGGATGTGTTATGTTCAAGTGGGATGAAGAAACTGCCTTTTCATCCAGTGCCGGGCTGCCTATACACTGGTGTGACTTTTTTGATATATTTGGAGTAGCGTGGCTGATCAGGGAAAACCTGGGGAGATATTTGAAAGTTTGGCAAATGCCATTCAAAACAAGAGGGAAGATTCTTTGGCAGTTGCTCTCATTTTCATTATGTGGGGAAAATTGGAATGGAAACAAGAGAATTTTTAAGGAAGAAACCAATCCGGTGCAGGAGCTGTTTGAAATGATGAAAAATAGCATCACTATTTAGGCCCTGAGCCACAAGTCTTTGGAGGCATATCAGCGTCAGATCTTTGCACGGGTTGAAAGTCTGTGGTGATGGGTAAACCAGCCAAAAAGTCTTTTGACGGATGGTTGCAAAGGTGGAAGGTGCATGGAAGCTTAATTTCAACGGGGCTTCTTTCTGGAATCTAAGTCCCTCAGGTAATTAGGATTTTTTTTTTTTTTTGTTGGGTTTTACTTTTTTTTTTTTTTTAGTTGGGTGTGTGAAAGCTCTTAGGATTCGCAACCAGTTTTGCATTTGGCAGGTTATCGTAGAAGGGGATTCAACTAATGTTATTCGATGGGATCGGAATGTGGGGCCTCTTCTGCAGGCTTTAGGATGTATCTTTAATGAAGCAATTTATCTTGGCTTTAGGTTAAACTATAGTTGCATGAAGTGTAAAGTGACGTGGCAAAACATTCAGGTATGTAAACGAGGAAGCGTCTGTTTCAAAATGTAAACAAGTTAAATGGGTAGGAAGCGGGTGTGGGAGAGAGAGTCCAAAGCACTATCTGAAGCCGGAGCTGCATTTAGTCGGAAGGATTCTGCAAACGAAGGTTTTATTGTTTTCCCACGTTGGCAGGGAAGCTAACTCCAAAGCTGTTGAGCTGGCCAAGATTGGTCAGTTGGTCAATGTCTTTGTAATGGGGTTGCATTGCCCTTCTCTAGCTTCTAATTTAAATTCTCATTATTTTGGATTAAGGGGAGGAGGGAGGAACAATGTTCATAATATCAATACTATTGGTTGATATTATTGTTATCGCTGACCACAGATATGAAACTCTGTGGAATTTGCTCAGAAATGAAAAAAAAAAAAAAAAAAAAGGGAATTCTTTGTATCGTGCGATATATCGCACGATATCTCAAAATATTGTGCAATATCTCATATATCACCGATATATCGCAATGTATAGTAAAATCTCCAATGATTTTATACACAATATCATCGATATTTGTTAATTTCAGTGATATCCTAACCACCTACCTCTCAAAAAAAAATTAAAAAAAAAAAATAAATAAAAATCCTAGCCACCTACCACAAAATCTTTATGTAGCAAGCTACCCCCAATGTTCGAAAGGAGGCATTGTTTTCGATAGTATGAGGCAAAATTGTAACATCCCGAATTTTTGCCAACCTGGAATTAGACGTCCTTAGGCAATGGGTCGCTCCTAACACCTTATTAACTTGTCAGAACTTAATCCCAAAGTCTAAAATCGCTTTTGAACCCATTTCCTTCACAAATCTCACCTTTCACCACCTTGTTCTTTCAATTTTTCTAAGTACTTTCACATTAGACACTATCTTATAGTTTAGGTGATGAAGAACAATACTTAAACTAAACATTACTATAAATAGTAAATACATAAATAAAATGGGCTTTTAACCATTACCCTTATGGAATCTCACAAAACGAATAGGTTATTTGGAACATCAGCCTCTCCTGCCCTAGGACCTTCTTCTGTTATAATTAGGGTGTGTTTTAGTCAAGTATTAATAACTTGGATCACTTTATATACAAACTACAAAGGCCCAGGTACCACCTCAGACAGAAATCATACAGGACTAATTCCTTTAGAAATTAGGCGAGAATTAGCTAGTGCTAAACTAGAGTGCCTGTGAAATTAGCACTAATCACTTTAAATACGATCTGCAAGACCCAAAACTTGTAGAATCATGGACGCTAGGTTACCCTAAAATCTAGGATTAATCTCATTACCCGACTGCTCTCGGGAGCATCACGAAACTCCGTATCAGATCTGGACCGCACGTCGGAAGTCCGAATAATATGAAGTTATAGAATTAGGACCACCTTGCTGGGCTTAACAACCATCTCGGAAATCAAATCCAGATAGTGTCCCAGTACTATTCGCTTGAGCCCGGAAAGAAGAGTGTGAGAAATGTGAAATTAATTAAAAATAAAATATAAATTTAAGTAATCTGGAACGTGTCGCTTGTGAATAATTTTTAAGCAACCAGACCGTTGGAATCTGACCAGATTATACCCTCGGATCAGGGATATTTCCCCTATGTGTCAGTGTACTTGAAATCTCTAATCGAGTTTCACTGACTGTTGAACGGAAATTGGTCCGCCACGTATGATCTGGGAATCCGACCTGAACGAAAACTTAACTAAACCTAGATCCAATGTTAATGAGCTTAAGTCCGACCGCACACAGAAAAGATGCCGCCAGAAGTGCTCCGTTGGATCGAAACGGACCCGCTTTGGACATAACCGAAGTATACCTTGTTCCTGAGTCTATTTTGAAGAGTTTCTAGCCTATATAAGGACCTTAAACTCTCTCTCATTTAGCCCATACGAATTTGAGAGAAACCCTAGGAGAGAGAAGGGAAAAAAGAGAGAGAAAGTGTGAGAGAAGCGGGAGCATCTTCCTGCCATTCTACCCTGCCACTATACAAGCTTAACCATCCCGTTCTAATCGCTTTCCCGGTGATTCCAGCTTCGTTTCTAGGTAAGAAAACCCTAACCCTAACCTGTATTAGGATTTGGATTGATTCAAGTAGCGAAATAACTAACGTAACTCGTGATTTAGGTCGTCATATCGACGTTGACGAAAGCGTAAAGATTCTATCGACTCCGTTACGATTCTACGGCATAAGGTGCGGACTTTAGACGTATAGGTTATGGTTTTCAACACTTTCAATGTCAGATAATGATAGATTCATGATCTGCATGCAATTACACATGTATAAAGTGCTGTCCGTTTCGTTTTTCAATTTTACGTTAGCTATGTTGAATATACTATATTCTTCGTATTTGTAGAAAATACCGTATACATATGAAATACGGATTTGTGCTTAACATGATTATTTGTCATGACTATATGCTTGTATGTATGCAAAAACTCCCTAGCAAAAGGACTTGTCCTAAATCACGCCATGGTCACTATACGCTATATATGTTAAAATGTGTAGCCCAAGTATTTGTGGAAATGACTAAATGAATATGGAACTTGGATTCCTGCTTGCCATGACTATCCGTCATGGGTGCACGCGTATTATAATTGGGGCAACTCCCTAGTGAAAGGATTTGGCCTAATACCTATGTGATCAACATATGTCATGTATGTTGATGTATGTAGTCTAAAGTGTTCGATGAAATGTCTGAATGAGTAGTAGTTAGTAAATTGTAATGTATAAGGGTGTTGAGATATGATCCTCAACTCCTTTAACTATGTGTATGATTTCTTCAGATATCTATGTGATTAGGAATTGAATATGTACAAACTCATGCTTATGTTGTACTTCATAACATGCTCAGCTGATTGTATGATTTTATCTATGTAATGCATATGTTTAAATTCATTTTTAAGTTGTATTCCATAAAGGCCGTGAAGGGTGATGGGGGAGTGGTGTAACGATTTCGTGCAACAGCCCTGGCAGCCCTAAGCGGACGATGTTGGACCTTTGATTGTTATGATTTGGAATCTTGATTTGTTACTACTTTGACTGTCTCATATGCTAACCTATTGAAATGAAATGAAGTTGGGACTATGATTTAGTCCAGGCAATCAGTAATAGAATGGAATTCGTGGCTGAGATTCATTCACCACGTAGGGTGTGTCTGACGAACCCGAGTCATACTTTGGTTGGCGGCAGTGGTTAGGCCACGCGAAGTGTTTATGCACTTCATGTCATTCAATTGATAGTGCGCTCGAGCTAGTCGAGCCCGCCAAGTAACCCGATCCGCCTTATGTATGTTCACTATGTTTGGACGCCTTTGCTTGAACATAGGGTACCAAACTTACCAGTGGAATCCCGTTAACCATGGTACCATGATCCGCTAAGACTCATGAGCTGGGCATGGTGGTATGGGACATTGTGGTCGAGCTGTCGGCCTAAGCTGGGGCCACGAGCCTCCCCGTAGTGACCAGTGAAAAACCAGACTCATGAGCCGAATATGGTGGTATGGAACACTGTATTCGAGCTGTCGGCCTACACTGCTTTGATGGGTGATGGGAGAGTTGTGTAACGATTCCGTGTAACAGCCCTGGCAGCCCTGACCGTACCCGGTGTAGTGACCTCGAGCATACTATGAATCTGCGGAGAGGCGACGAGCCTTCCCATAGTAAACAGAGTATAAACTAGGCCTGTATTGATAAGGTGATGGGGGAGCGATGCAACGAGTGCATGTAACAGCCCTGACAGCCCTTTACAGCGACCTAGAACCGCATCATCGTATGAGAGTATCTAGGACTGACGACCCTAGAATGGATCATTGTTTGGGAATGATATAAGGGAGGTACCTTAGTTTCCCAATACTGCTGTATGAAAAGGACTAATAACAACTTGATAATCATGCTCATCATCACATTGCATGTGCCTGGAAGATGTAGAGCACTGAGGGATGAACGCATGCCGCGGACGTAAGATGGTGTCGCATGAGGGAGTATATTGGTGAGGGCATGCATCATGACTACATTTTCATACTTGCATTAATAAGAGTATTTAGAATTGTTTGATTGTACTGCTTTATCATTACTGCTTGACTGAATTGATAACATGTTAACCTATGCTTTATTGTTCCACTGAGTTGATCACTCACTCTCATGTTACGGGACGGTGTTCCGGACACCCACCAAACTTTTTCTGATTGCAGATGGCGACGCTACTCCTGAGGCATAGCCGAACTTTTGTGACGACGAGGATGCTTTCTCGTATGTGCTGTTTTCTGGCGGCTTCATGTGAGCCATGTCTTGATCGACGAGATTACAGGGATGTTGACTAGATTACCTTATACATTTTGTATATTTTGGAATTGTACTTGTAATTCACTAACCTGGTAATATTATCACACTCTGGAGACTTACCATAGTTTATATAATTCTATATATCTATTACAGTCTTCCGCTTACACAATGTCATCGTCTCTAGAGTATGATATGTTGTTTTGGCTTAATCTCACTCATGTTCAATGCACTAATACTGACAACATTCAATCATCATTCATTATGTTGCATAAGTGATGCGTTGGAACTCGGGAGTTGAGTTTATGCTCGACTCCTGATTTTCAGAGCGTTACAAGATGGTATCAGAGCATGATTTGGATTAAACCGGACCTGGGTTATGGTCTCACGATGCACACTGACGCACTCTGACTAGGAGGGAGTGACGGAATGTAGAAACAGACTTAGGTTCTCCAATTTCGCAAAATAGCATAATTGGTTGAGATCAACCGTAGAGATTGGACCCGTAGGCCTCAATGATTGCATGAAATGATCCCGGATCACTTCTAGACCGTCAGTCGACGGGATTAGGCGAAGAATTGACCCATTCCAACCTCAAACGACCCGAAACACGCAAATATACACGAATTGGGGCCCGAAACGACTCAAGACGGAGTCGTGGGCCAAAGGATGCAATCCGGGGGGACTCACGGTGGACCCGGGGTACCATTGGCACCTTGAGAGGGGGGTGGCCACAGCCCTACCGCGGCAGCACAGCGCCTAGTCCAGAGAACCGCGGTGGCGCCGCGCTCACTGCGGTCGACTGTGGTCCCCTTTGCCCGGGCTGGTCGAGCCGGTGTGGGTCGGTGTCGACCCGACCCCTGAATACGTGTGGGGCCTGTGAAATTGCATGGGGGCCCCTATTTCACATCTTTTTTGCCCCCTCTCTCTCAAACACTCCTCCAAGCTCTCTCTTTCCTTCAATATTTTTTATTTTCTCTCTCAAACCGTCTCTCCAATTGCCCATTCCGTCATTTTCTGTCACAACCTATACCCCTCCCTCGTTCACAGCAACACCTACCCTCTACCCTTTACGTTTTTCCTCATTTGAGCTCCCACACCCCTCATTTGAAGCTCAAAACCGTGTAAGCTCTCAACCCATCCTATTTCTTCATTTTCTTTCTTCAAACCTTGTCTTTTGGGGCCTTTACAATCCTGGTTGAGGTTCAAACTCGTGGAGAATCAAAAGTTCCAGCCCCTATTCCCCCTTGTCTTCACTTTCCATGGACTTCTTCGAGTTTATTACGGCCATATTTTCGATCCCCACCTTTCTTTCTCTCATGGGAAAGAGAAAGGGTGCCCCTCCTTTGCCAGACTCGAATGCCTAGTCATCCATACTGTTGTCTCGTAGTTGTTTGTTACTGCATTTTTTCATGTTGATGGAATGTGTAGAATGTTTAGCAAGTTGGAGTTGTACTTGACAATTGTGAACTCCTTCCACCCCTCCACCATTACTCCTCTTGGCCTCACCATTTCACACCCGTATGGGCACAATGATCCATATTTTTTTGTGTCCCATAACCTTCACAACCTCCAAATGTTTGGGACATTTAGGGCCCGTTCGGCCAACTGCATTAGGTGAGTTTAAGGTGGATAGAATTGTAAAGGTAACAATAAATGTATGTGTAAGGTATGGTCCCTAGATTGGGTGTATCCCATGTTTTTCAATACCATGTTTGGAGTGTATGCAATTAAAAGTAAATCCCAGAATTTTCCTCTCCAAGTACACTTAGAGATTAATTATCATGGGATTTAGAAGTCCCATCTCACATTTTCCAACACAAGGCTCATTTTTCAAAGCCTATAAAATTAATTTTAATCCCCTCCCACCCTCCTACCAAACATGCCACTCCAAATCTTGAGGTGGGATTAGTAATACCGTCCCATTTAATACAACTTAATACCACTGACCAAATAGTGTTGAAGTGATAAAGTCCCTTGATATACATTGATACACCACACTCTGACAGCTTAAGCTTTTAGAGTGAATGGTTGTTTGACAGCTTAAGCCTTTAGAGTAAATGGTTGTTTGACAAATAGGCCCTTAGAGTTTTGGACCTAGAGTTGGTTCTCCTAGATTTTGCAAACAAATCTGGCAGTATGGGAGATCCAATAAATTAATAACGTGAACCCTAAGACCTTCTCAGCTAGTGTGAGCATGTGTGTAGTGCTCGAGCGTAGTTAAATTTAAGTTCGGGCAACACGATTCCAATCAGACAACACTTGACGCTAAGCGATAAAACAATTTCCCTTAATTAGAATGGTATAAAATCATCTAGTGTAGAAGCATAGACTTTGGATCACAACTAGTGGAATTACCGCTACTCCTAAATTAAGACTAGACTACTGGTTAGGCTAAGGAAGGTAAAGGACTAATTAATTATGCTAAGCCAATTGAATAATAGACTTAGTTATTCGGCTTAACCGACTCAGACCCACTACATAACTTTCCTTTCGTGTTGGCCCGACCACTTGCAACCAAAAGTTTATAACTTCATCTTTGAGAAGTGTAAGAACATATAGCCAATAGGGATACTTTGCTCGGACCTAAGAAATTTCTCAAATGGGCAACAGAGAGTTAGGGATTAGGTCTCAAACCACAGACCATTCTGGCATGCATATTGTGCCTATGGACTTAGAAGGATAGGCTGTCCATTAACCTATTTGTCTAGATTCTTTATGTACTAAGAGCATGTAGATTATCTTACAGTATTCAACTAGATATGATTAAAGAAAGTAAGTCGGGACCGTGGCAAAGGTCCTTCCCTGGTATAGTTAGGCATCTTACCACAAACTCACACCTGCCCCTGAAATCAACCACAATACCCATCATCTTTAGCTCCTTTCTATAATCATAAGTACCAATGTCATAATACGCATCATCGATGAAAAGTAGATCAATGTATTGCTAGATCGCTTCCCATGTCATACCAAAGATAGGTTTCAAATTTCAACTCGTTCTGACATACAAATCGATGTACAAATTCTTGAACCCTGAGAATAGAAACAATTTTAAGGGGGGTAGACAAATTATGAACTTAGTTGAGTTAAGTAGGTATACACGTCTACCCGCTCATAGGCGCAGCGGTAGCATGGTTGGCCCTTGCCCCACTGGCCCAGGATCGAATGGAATTGATCCAGACTGTACGTAAAGATAGGTCACTAAATAGGATCTGAATCTTCCTTAGAATGTCAGTAATGAAGTCATCGAAAGAAATCAATTAGGGTTCAAGTATTAAACAAATTCATAGTACAGAATAGGCCGGGTGCAAACTAAATTATAATAGCCAAGGTCAACGTATCTACAACTGTGCTCATTGAATACGAACATAATAGAAGCCCTAACAAGTTCTACTATGAGAAACTATTTTAGGATGATCTAGTAAGATTTGACTCACCATTTCCTTGGACATAGATAATATCGAGGACTCTCATAGACCAAGACCTAAAGGGCAACCCAAGAAATAGGACATTTGAACCTTTCAGTGATGGGCATTCCCTAAGTTTTTTTTCGTAAAGTGATCGGACTACGGAGTTACTGACATATACAACTGCGAAGTATTGCGGCTTGACCCAATTCTCAATCCTGGGTGACTACCAATGGACTCACTGCTTGGCCGAGCAGAAGACTAGGAGCCACCAGGACTAGGAAGGGATACGATGAGCTTTCTACCCTGGCCAGGTAGATGATCGATGTATCGGGATCAAGCCCACTATAACCGTCTCTCCGTGTTGGTCAAACATTGAAAATAGTTATCGTACTCTAAATAGTTGGGGAATCGTCGTCAAGACTCCAAATAGATAAAGAAATAACTTGTAGCAAACCACCGGGGTATAAGCAAGAGATAAAGGATAAGTTATAAGGGGGGTAGCCTAAAATGTACTAGACTAGCATGCACAATATACACCCTACTGCGCATATGAACTTGAAATCAATAAGTCTTAGGCAAATGAAATAATAGAATTCTTACTTATTACCTTTAGCCAATTTCGAGGACGAAATTATTTTAAGGGGGGTAGATTGTAACATCCTGGATTTTTGCCAACCTGGAATTAGACATCCTTAGGCAATGGGTCGCTCCTAACACCTTATTAACTTGTCAGAACTCAATCCCAAAGTCTAAAATTGCTTTTGAACCCATTTCCTTCACAAATCTCACCTTTCACCACCTTATTCTTTCAATTTTTCTAAGTACTTTCACATTAGACACTATCTTATAGTTTAGGTGATGAAGAACAATACTTAAACTAAACATTACTGTAAATAGTAAATACATAAATAAAATAGATTTTTAACCATTACCCTTATGGAATCTCACAAAACGAATAGGTTATTTGGAACATCAGCCTCTCCTGCCCTAGGACCTTCTTCTGTTATAATTAGGGCGTGTTTTAGTCAAGTATTAATAACTTGGATCACTTTATATACAAACTACAAAGGCCCAAGTACCACCTCAGACAGAAATCATACAGGACTAAATCCTTTAGAAATTAGGCGAGAATTAGCTAGTGTTAAACTAGAGTGTCTGTGAAATTAGCACTAATCACTTTAAATACGATCTGCAAGACCCAAAACTTGTAGAATCATTGACGCTAGGTTACCCTAAAATCTAGGATTAATCTCATTACCCAACTGCTCTCAGGAGCATCACGAAACTCCGTATCAGATCTGGACCACACGTCAGAAGTCCGAATATTATGAAGTTATAGAATTAGGACTGTCTTGCTAGGCTTGACAACCATCTTGGAAATCAAATCCAGATAGTGTTCCAGTGCTATTCACTTGGGCCCGGAGTGAAGAGTGTGAGAAATGTGAAATTAATTAAAAATAAAATACAAATTTAAGTAATCTAGAACATGTCGCTTGCGGACAATTTTTAAGCAACTAGACCGTTGGAATCTGACCAGATTACACCCTCGGATCAAGGATATTTGCCCCTACGTGTCAATGTACTTGAAATCTCTGATCGAGTTTCACTAACCGTTTAACGGAAACTGGTCTGCCAGCGTGATCTGGGAATTCGACCGGAACGAAAACTTAACTAAACCTAGATCCAGTATTAGTGAGCTTAAGTCCGACCGCACACAGAAAAGGGGCTGCCAGAAGTGCTCCGTTGGATCGAAACGGACCCGCTTTGGACATAACCTAAGTATACCTTGTTCCTGAGTCTATTTTGGAGAGTTTCTAGCCTATATAAGGACCTTAAACCCTCTCTCATTCAGCCCATACGAATTTGACAGAAACCCTAGGAGAGAGAAGAGAGATAAGAGAGAGAAAGTGTGAGAGAAGTGGGAGCATCTCCCTGCCATTCTACCCTGCCGCTATACAAGCTTAACCATCTCATTCTAATCGCTTTCCCGGCGATTCCAGCTTCATTTCTAGGTAAGAAAACCCTAACCCTAACCTGTTTTAGGGTTTGGATTGATTCAAGTAGCGAAATATCTAACGTAACTCGTGATTTAGGTCGTCATATCGACGTTAACGAAAGCGTAGAGATTCTATCGACTCCGTTACGATTCTACGGCATAAGGTGTGGACTTTAGACGTATAGGTTATGGTTTTCAACGCTTTCAATGTCAGATAATGATAGATTCATGATCTGCATGCAATTGCACATGTACAAAGTGTTGTCCGTTTCATTTTTCAGTTTTACTTTAGCTATGTTGAATATACTGTATTCTTCGTATTTGTAGAAAATACCGTATATGTATGAAATACGGATTTGTACTTAACATGATTATTTGTCATGACTATATGCTTGTATGTATGTGACAACTCCCTAGCGAAAGGACTTGTCCTAAATCACGCCATGGTCAGTATACGCAATATATGTTAAAATGTGTAGCCCAAGTGTTTGTGGAAATGACTGAATGAATATGGAACTTGGATTCCTGCTTGCCATGACTATCCATCGTGGCTGCACGCGTGTTATAATTAGGGCAATTCCCTAGTGAAAGGATTTGGCCTAATACCTATGTGATCAACATATGTCATGTATGTTGATGTATGTAGTCTAAAGTGTTTGATGAAATGTCTGAATGAGTAGTAGTTAGTAAATTGTAATGTATAAGGGTGTTGAGATATGATCCTCAACTCCTTTAACTATGTGTATGATTTCTTTAGATATCTGTGTGATTAGGAATTGAATATGTACAAACTCATGCTTATGTTGTACTTCCTAACATGCTCAGCTGATTGTACGATTTTATCTATGTATTACATATGTTTAAATTCATATTTAAGTTGTATTTCATAAGGTCGTGAAGGGTGATGGGGGAGTGGTGTAACGATTCCGTGCAACAGCCCTGGCAACCCTAAGCGGACGATGTTGGACCTTTGATTGTTATGATTTGGAATATTGATTTGTTACTGCTTTGACTGTCTCATATGCTTAACTGTTGAAATGAAATGAAGTTAGGACTATGAGTTAGTCCAGGCAATCGGTAATAGAATGGAATTTGTGGCTGAGATTCATTCACCACGTAGGGTGTGTCTGACGAACCCGAGTCGTACTTTGGTTGGCGGCAGTGGTTAGGCCATGCGAAGTGTTTATGCACTTCATGTCGTTCAATTGATAGTGCGCTCGAGCTAGTCGAGCCTGCCAAGTAACCCGATCTGCCTTATGTATGTTCACCATGTTTGAACGCCTTTGCTTGAACCTAGGGTACCAAACTTACCAGTGGAATCCCGTTAACTATGGTACCACGATCCGCTAAGACTCATGAGCCAAGCATGGTGGTATGGGACACCGTGGTCGAGCTGTCAGCCTACGCTGGAGCCACGAGCCTCCCCGTAGACCAGTGAGCAACCAGACTCGTGAGCCGAATACGGTGGTATGGGACACTGTATTCGAGCTGTCGGCCTACACTGCTTTGATGGGTGATGGGGGAGTGGTGTAACGATTCCGTGTAACAGCCCTGGCAGCCCTGACCGTACCCGGTGTAGTGACCTTGAGCATACTCTGAATCTGCGGAGAGGCGACGAGCCTTCCCGTAGTAAACAGAGTATAAACTAGGCTTGTATTGATAAGGTGATGGGGGAGCGGTGCAACGAGTGCGTGTAACAGCCCTGACAGCCCTTTTCAGCGACCTAGAACCGCATCATCGTATGAGAGTATCTAGGACTGACGACCCTAGATGTAACGCCCTGAAATTCGAGGATCGAGTAGCAACTCAACTCTCGAGTTCCAGATCATCACTTATGCAACATAAATGATGAAGATTGAATGTTGTCTATGTCAGTGCAATAAACATGAGTGAGATTATATCATAACAGTAATTCATACTCCAGATCAATTGTATAAAGGCAAGCGGAAGACTGAAATTGTATATATAAGGTATGTAAGGAAACAAAACCACTATGAACTCTAGAGTATGAACACTAACTGAGTATCCATATACATGTATTGTTTCTGAATCAAAAGGTCAAAATACAACTAAAAGATAGATCCTGAAATCCCCGCGATCCAGTCGGCTTAAGCAAAGCCGTCAGAGTACTGCATGTATGAGAACTCGTCCTGGTCCTCATCGTAGTCTGGCTCCACCGCCTGAATCGACGTATCATCTATACCTGAGACAGAGTCTAGTTAGTGTGTACAACATCGTCCTGTAACATGGGAGTGAGTAGCTAACTCAGTGGAACAATAAAGCATAGGTTAACATGTTATCAATTCAGTCAAGCAATAATGATAAAGCAGTACAATCAAACAATCCTAACTACTCTTATTAAATGCAAGTATGAAATGACATGATGAATGCCCTTGCCAAACCACCCTCATGCGACACCATTTTACGTTCGCGAATGCGTTCATCCCTCAGTGCTCCACATCGACCAGACACATGCAGTGCGATGATGAGCATGATTACCGAGTAATTATTAGTCCATTTCAAACAGCATTATTGGGAAACTAAGGTACCTCCCTTGTATCATTCTCAAACATGATCCATTCTAGGGTCGTCAATCTTAGTTAATCTCATACGATGGTGTGTTTCTAGGTCGCTGCAAAGGCTGCCAGGGCTGTTACGCACAAAGGTTACACCACTCCCCCATCACCTTTTTAACGGTTCATCACTATACAGATACAGACCTAGTTCATACTTTATACACTGCGGCAACACTCGTCGCCTCACCGCAAATTCAGAGTATGCTCGAGGTCACTACAAAGGACTACCAAGACTGTTACGCACAAAGGTTACACCGCTCCCCCATCACCTTATCAATGTAGGCCGACAGCACGAATATAGTGTCCCATACCACCATAATCGGCTCACGAGTCTGGTTGCTCACTGGTCACTATGGGGAGGCACGTGGCCCCAGCGTAGGCCGACAGCTCGACCACGGTGTCCCATACCACCATGCCCGGCTCATGAGTCTTAGCGGATCGAGGTACCATGGTTAACGGGATTCCACTGGTAAGTTTGGTACCCTAGGTTCAAGCAGTAGCGACCAAACATGGTGAACATACATTAGACATATCAGGTTACTTGACGAGCCTGACTAGCTCGAGCGCACAATCCGCTGAACGACATGAAGTGCATGAGCACTTCGTGTGGCCTAACCACTGTAGCCAACTGAAGTACGATTCGGGTTCGCCAAACACATCTTTCGTGGCGACATGAATCTCAACCACGATCTCAAGTCTGATACCAATTGTCTGGACTATAGACATAGTCCCAAACTCAATCAATCCTTATTCATAGCATGTGGTGTAAAGCATAATAAACAAAGTAATTCAAGTAAGTTAACAAGTATGTCATAAAGCATATTATAAAGCATGTTGTAAAGCATGTTACAAAGCATGTTGTAAAGCATGTTATAAATTAAGCACCATATAAACAGGAACTACAAACACATATTTCATAAGTAAGCGGTTAAGGTAAACAACCACATGGAGGAAATCATACACGTCTCTAAGGTAGTTGAGAATCCCATCTCAACTCCTACCTAAGGCACCATCATCCAAACACTTACTCTCACAAGCATTTTCACAAACACTTAGAATACACTATTTCAACATACATAGTGTACGTTAGTGAAACACGTATTAGGGCGAGTCTTTTTACCAGGCAAGTATTTTACGCATATATATTATACTCATACAGCAAATAGTCATGGCAAACACATGTCCAAAAGTTATACGTATACGGTACTTTCTACAATACACTATTTCTACATACATAGTGTATATTAGCCAAAACATTTATTAGGGCGAATCCTTTCGCCAAATAAGTATTTTATCCATATATCGTATATTCATACAACAAATAATCATGGAAAACACATTTCCAAAATTTATACGTATACGGTATTTTCTACGAATACCTAGAATATGTGAAATTCCATATTTTACATCTTTAATCGAAATGGGAAACAAACAGCACTTTGTACATGTGAAATTGCATGCAGATCATGAATCTATCATTATCTGACATTAAAAGCGCTGAAAACTGTAACCTATACACGTAAAGTCCTCACCTTATACCGTAGAATCGCAACGAATCAGCTAGGTTTGCTAAGCCTCTGTATTCGGCAGTTTGGTAGCCTAAAGAATGAAATAGGTTAGCTATTTCATAACCTACAACCTTCACACCCCAAAACAGATTAGGGTTAGGATTTCTTACCTCAAAATGAAGTCGGTATCACTGGGAAAGCGACAAGAACGGAGTGGTGGAGCTTAGGTAGCGGCAGGAAACAGTAGCAGGGAGTTTCTCCCACTTCTCTCACTCTTTCTCTCTCGTTTCTCACTTCTCTCTCTAGGGTTTCTCTCAAATTCGTATGGCTGTGAGAGAGAGAGTTATAAGGTCCCTATATAGCCTAAAAATGCACTAAACTAGACTTAAGGTCAAGGTATACGTGGGTTATAACCAAAGTGACACTGTTTCAGCTCAACGGAGGATTTCTGTCAGGTCACCTTGAACCAAAGGTCGGACTTAAGCTCACCAACCTTGGATCTAGGTAAAGTTAAGTTTTCGTTTCAGTCAGATTCTTAAATCATGCGTGGCGGACCAGTTTCAGTTTAACGGTCAGTGGGTCTCGATCCGAAATTCCAAGTACATGGATATGTTTATGAAATTTTTCCTGATCCGAGGGTGTATTTGGGTCAAATTCTGACGGTCAGGTTGCTTACAAAACGTTCGTAAGTGACACGTGCCAGATTACTATTCAAGATATTTATTTTGTAAATAAAACAAGTGTTCTCACACTCTCTCGCTCCGGACTCAAGCGAACAGCCGTGGGACACTGTCTGGATTTGATTTCTGAGATGGTTGTCAAGCCCAGCGAGGCGGCCCTAAGTTCTTAACTTCGTATTATTTAGACTCCCGATGTGCGGTCCAGACCTGATACGGAGTTTCAATGTGCTCCCGAGAGCAGTCGGGTAATGAGTTTGATCCTAGACTTTAGGGTAACCTAGCGTCAATGATTCTACAAGTTTTGGGTCTTGTAGATCATATTTAAAGCGATTCAAATGGATTTCATGGATAATATAGTTTAGCACTTAGTTAACTTTATCAAATTTCTAAAGGATTTAATCCTAAGTGATTTCTGGTCGAGGTGGTGCTCGAGCCATTGTACGAAAATTTTTGAGTCGTTACACTAGAATGGATCATTGTCTGGAAATGATATAAGGGAGGTACCTTAGTTTCCTAATACTGCTGTATAAAAAGGACTAATAACAACTCGGTAATCATGCTCATCATTGCACTGCATGTGCCTGGAAGATGTGGAGCACTGAGGGATGAACGCATGCGCCGGACGTAAGATAGTGTCGCATGAGGGAGTATGTTGGTGAGGGCATGCATCATGACTGCATTTTCATACTTGCATTAATAAGAGTATTTAGAATTGTTTGATTGTACTGCTTTATCATTACTACTTGACTGAATTGATAACATGTTAACCTATTCTTTATTGTTCCACTGAGTTGATCACTCACTCCCACGATACGGGACGGTGTTCCGGACACCCACCAGGCTTTGTCTGATTACAGATGGCGACGCTACTCCTGAGGCAGAGCCGGACTTTTGTGACGACGAGGATGCTTTCTCGTATATGCTGTTTTCTGGCGGCTTCATGTGAGCCGTGTCTTGATCGACGGGATTACAAGTATGTTGACTAGATTACCTTACACATTTTGTATATTTTAGAATTGTACTTGCAATTTACTAACCTGGTAATATTATCACACTCTGGAGACTTACCATAGTTTATATAATTCTATATATCTATTACAGTCTTCTACTTGCATAATGTCATCGTCTCTGGACTATGATATGTTGTTTTGGCTTAATCTCACTCATGTTCAATGCACTAATACTGACAACATTCAATCATCATTCATTATGTTGCATAAGTGATGCGTTGGAACTCAGGAGTTGAGTTTATACTCGACCCCCAATTTTCAGGGCGTTACAAAAATCCTCTCTATTACCCCACAAATTCAATATATATATATATAGGAAATTGACCATACACGCCTCGAAGTTTGGGCAAATTACCTACGAGATTCAACATTTCAAATATCCTAAGAGTGGCCTTTTGACAACTTTTGAATATTGTTTCGGACGAAAATTCCCCTATCCTTGGTTCAGAAGTCGTATAGTCCTGGAGTGAATAAGAAGTTACCTTTTTATTGCAACTCGAGAAAGTGATGGATTGGCTACTTCGCCTGCCACCGCCCAATGGCTAGTGCTCGGTGCTCTGTGGGCCCCACCATGATGTATGTGTTTCATCCATGTCATCCATATATTTTTCTAGATCATTTTATGGTATAAGACCAAAAATGAGGTATATCCTAATATCAAGTCAACCACATTACAGGAAACAATGTTGAATGAGCGTAGACCATTAAAAACTTTTGGGGGGCCATAAAAGTTTTAGATCAAGCTTATCTTTTTTTTCCCTTCATCTGTGTCTGTATGACCTAATCAACAGATTGGATGTCAAATAAACAATACAGTGGGCCTTAGGAGGATTTTAATGGTGGATATCCAATCAGTATTGTTTTCATCTGGTGGTCCACATGACATCCACGATCCATACAACATGACAACCACGACCCATACAACATGACAACTACAACCCATGCAAACCACTACCCAAATGGGCCGTAGTTGTATGGATCACAGTTGTACGGGTCGCAATTGTCATGTCACATGGGTTGCAGTTTTTTTTTTTTTTTTTTTTTTTTTTTGTGGGTTAGCTTGTTAATACACACCCATATCAGTACACACACTTCATGTTAGCCACCCCCACTAGGGATCGATACCAAGACCTCAAGTGTTGAAACGAGGTATATCCATTCAGTTTGCCAGTTGAACTATGGATCTAAGTGTTTATATGGGTCACAGTTGTCCTGTTATATGGTTCGCAGTTGTATGGATCGCAATTGTCCTGTTATATGGGTCACAGTTATCCTGTTATATGGGTCGTGGTTGTCATGGGTCGTGGTTATAATGTTATATTGGTCATGGTTATCATGTTATATGGGTAGCCGACAAGGTGGATGGATCGGATCACTCCATTGTGGGCCTTAAGCTATGGTACCAATGGTTTGGTAGAAAATGAAGTAAACATGTTGCAAACCACGAACCATGCAACATGACAACCATGACCAAATAACGTGGCAACTACGACCCATGCAATCACGACCCAAATGGGCCCACATTGATGTATGTGAATAATCCATGCCGCCCATCCTTTTTGTTGTGTCATTTTAGGGGTAGAGTCAAATATCAACCACGACCTTTTGTGGATGAAAACCACGATCCATTGTGCATGTGAACCACGACCCTTCAAATGGATCGTGGTTGTCATGTAGCAAGGGTTGTGGTTGTCATATTATATAGGTCGTAGTTGTGAAGTTATATGGGTCGTGGTTCTCATCTAGGTCGTGGTTGTCACGGGTCGTGGTTATTATGTTATATGGGTCATGGTTGTCATATTATATAGGTCGTGGTTGATATAGGTCATGGTTTTCATGTTATATGGGTCATAGTTGTCATATTATAGGGGTCTTTACGTGACATGTATAGTTCGTGGTTGTAACGTAATAAGGGTCGATGTTTTGATGTTATAAGGATCGTGGTTCCTGTTGTGATTTGTAAGGCCCACCATAACGTTTATTTTCCATCTAATCTGTTCACAAGGTCACAAATACCTGTATGAAGAGGAAAAACAAATTTCATGTTGATCCAAAACTTCTGTGACCCCCAGAAGGGTTTCAATGGTAGACATTAGATCCCCCGCTGCTTTTCGCAATGTGGTCCACTTTATCTTTCGATCTGTCTTATTTTTAGTCTCAAGCCTTAGGATGAGCTCGCCAAATAGATGAACGGTTTGGATATAACACATCCCTCATGATGGGACCCACAGAACTTGCTGATGTTAGTACAACAGCTATATAGCTTCCGAGTCATGGATGGAAGCAGAAGCGGATTGGCTGGTGTACCACGGACGCGGATTGCGTCCTACCCCCTCCCGGACGGCTATGGGGCCCACCTTGATTTAAGTGTTTTATCCAAGCCGTTAATCGCTTTTCTCGGATCATTTTAAGGTATGACCTAAACACTGAGCAAGGTACAGGGCTTAAGTGGACCATAAAGTGGGGATTTAATGTCCACCATTAAAAACTTCTTGGGAACTGGAGAAGTTTCGGATCAAGCTAATATTTATTTTTTCACTTCACCCACGTCTACACAGTGGGCCCCACAGAGCCCTGCCCGGATGGATTACCGTTCGGGTGGGGGTAGGACGCAATACGCGTCTGTGCACCACACGCCAGCTATATAGCTGCTGTAGGTACGCTCCTCCAACTCCGAGTTGTACGAACGGTTACATGGACCCCATAGTGATGTATTTATTATATCTACACCGTTTATCTATTTTTAGAGATCATTTTAGAGCATTATCTAAAAAATGAATCATATCGAAAGATCATATGGACCACACCACAAATAACAACAGAGATAATGATTTTCACCATTAAATAATTCGTAGGGCCCACCATAACATTTATTTTCAATCCAATCTGTTCATCAGGTCAAAAGACCTTAATAAAGGGGAAAAACAAATTTCATATTGATCTAAGACTTCTGTGACCCCAAAAAGGTTCCAATGGTAGACGTTCAATCCCCTGCTGCTTTTTGCAGTGTGGTTCACGTGATAGTTAGATCTGTGTTGTTTTTCGTCTAAGTCCTTAAAACGAGCTCGCCAAATGAATGGATGGTTTAGATATAACACATACCTCATGATGGGACCCACAAAACTTGCTGACGTCAATACAACAGTTATATAGCTGGTGTGAGGTACACCAGCCAATCCACTTCCATCCAACTCGCGTCCGTCTCCGGGACGAATGCGGATTGCGTCCTACCACTGCCTGTCGCTAGCCCCGAACGAGCAAATGGACCACCGACCCATTCAACGCTCAGTGGTCTGTGGGCCCCACAACCATGTATTTGTTTCATCCATGCCGTCCATATATTTTTCCAGATCATTTTATGGTATAAGACCAAAAATGAGGTATATCCCAATCTCAAGTAGACCACATTACAGGAAATAGTGTTGAATGAGCGTTGTAGACCATTAAAAACTTTTTGGGGGCCATAAAGTTTTGGATCAAGCTAATCTTTGTTTTTTCCCTTCATCTGTGTTTGTATGACCTAATCAACAGATTGGATGTCAAGTAAAGCTGGGCAATCCTGACCCGATCCGACCAAACCGACCCGATCTGAACTGATCCGACGGCCTAGATCGGTGCGGATCAAGTAGGGCAACCCAAATCCAAAAACTGTTTGGGTCGAGTTCGGATCCATACCTATTCGGACCGATCCAATCCGTAATCCGATCCAATTAGATCCAATCTAGACCGGGTCTAACCACTATAAGAAATCCCACTTTTAGCGATGAAAATTTTCGTTGCTAAAAGTCAAATTTTCGTAGCTAAAAACTTTTAGTGACGAAAATTTTCGTCGCTAAAAGACCGAGGTAGAAGGGTTTTATCGGCGAAAAATTTGAATCGTCGCCAAAGGTAAGGTTTTTAGCGACGAAAATTTTCGTCGCTAAAAAAACTTTAGAAGACTTTTAGCAGCGAAATTTTTCGCTGCTTTAGATATTCGTTCACTTTTAGCGACGAAAAGTTTCGTCGCCAAAAAAACTTTACAAGACTTTTAGCAGCGAAAACTTTCGCTGCTAAAACTATTCGTCCACTTTTAGCGATGAAAAGTTTCGTCGCCAAAAAACCTCACAAGACTTTTAGAACTGAAAATTTTCGCTGCTAAAAATATTTGTCCACTTTTAGCGACGAAAAGTTTCGTCGCCAAAAAAACCTCACAAGACTTTTAGCAGCGAAAATTTCGCTACTAAAAATATTGGTTCCACTTTTAGCGACGAAAATATTCATCGCTAAAAAAACCTCACAAGACTTTTAGCAGCGAAAATTTTCGCTACTAAAAATATTCGTTCACTTTTACTGACGAAAGTATTCGTCACTAAAAATATAGGCAACAGACTTTTAGCAGCAAAACTTTTCGTCACTAAAAATATTCGTTCCAAACTTCTCAAGACTTTTGGCAGTGAAAATTTTCGTCGCTAAAAAAATATGTGGCAACGAAAATGTTCGTCGCTAAAAATACTTACACACCATTTACAAAACTTTTAGCTACGAAAATTTTCATCGCCAAAGATAATTGGAGAACTTTTAGCAACGAAAATGTTCGTCGTTAAAAAACATTTACGAAACTTTTAGCGACGAAAAGTTTCGTCACTAAAAGTCACCTTTTTTAAAAAAATATTCCAGCACAAAATTCCTAATATACACCTGAAAACAATATATTTCATCATATTCATCCTGATATACACCTGTATATTTCATCATATTCACATTCACATTCACGTTCACATTCACATCCATCTAAACCCAAACTAATAAATCCATCCAAACATAAACTACATTCATCCAAACACAAACAATCTTATCCACATCACATTCATTCACGCATAAATACATATAAACTTAACATCATAAACAAATATACAAAAAATCACAAAGATGAAGGCGGAGGTGGTGGGGCATCGGTGGGTAAGCATGCAATGAAAGCCTGAAACATCTCCGTCATCCGTCGCTCATGCTCCACCCACATCTCCTCCATCCTCATCTCCTGCTCCTCCCTCTGCCTCTCCATCTCCTCTCCTGCTCCTCCCTCTGCATCACCAGCTCTTCCTCCATCCTCCTCTGCCTCGCCAGCTGATCCTCCATCCTCCTCTCCTGCTCCTCCCTCTGCCTCGCCAGCTCCTCCTCCATCCTCCTCTCCTGCTCTTCCATCTGCCTCGCCAGCTGATCTATTATATTCCTCTCCTGCTCCTCCCTCTGCCTTTCTAGCTGATCTTTGATGTCATCGACGACGACCCGTAGCTGCTGAACCTCTCTCTCTGCGGTATCAGCTCGGCGTACGGCGCTCTCGCCAACGACGATGGATAGGCTGGAGGCAGATCTAGCGGGTGCCATGAGCTTGACACCATGGCCAAGCCCACGCACATATCCAGAAAAGGTGCCAAGCACCTAACTCAGGATCTTTGGCTCACTCCGCTGAGTACCATCGGGAGTGGGTTGACTGTGTAAGGTGTCCATCTCCTCCTGTAATGAAAACATATGAATTTTTATAATAAATGACATTAATATAATTTAATGCAATTAAATTTTACAATGTAAGGATTTTTACTCAAATCTCGCTGGCTCTAGGATGTACCCAAGATCCCGTCGCCTGCCGACACTGAGTCCCTTTGTACAAGTCTACTGGTCCAGGCTCCTGGCTAGTGACGGAATCTCGCTGCGCAATCGAAAGGACAATAGAGTTAATATAAATGCATGGAAAGAATATATAAACGTAATAATTACCAGTACTTTCTTACCATGTCATAACAAAGTCGTACAAATGACTTTGAACCAGCTACGTGGTTCACTTCTAACTTTCCCCTATTGTCTGAATTTATTTTGCTTCTCTTCTGAACACATTATTCATAATACATTATTATTAATTGCGGATTTAATTATTACGTTAAGATATCGTAAATATGTAAATATTACCTGATAAGAATCAGACAAAAACCTATCGCAGAGTATCCGCCAGTCCCCATCGGTCACATGCAGCGGTGCAGACTGTACGGCCTCCTCATGGCTCATGCACCGCTTGTACTATCGGTGTAACTGACAGCGGTAATCCTTGAACCGCTCCTTCATCATGTTGTCGACGGCATGGGAGATGTGCGGAACACTCAAATTGAAGTCAAATTTATTCTACAGTTTCGTAAATAATAGATTAAGGCTATAAACTTATTAAGAAAATAACTTAACCGTAAATGAACTTTTATAAAATAAATTTTAATTTATTAAAATTTATCTGAAGGCACTAGAGATAAGCTATCGCACATCATCTATCACATCTCCTTAACGAGGGGTGGGGAGGGGGATCAGAGATCGGCATAAGACACCGACCTCCGACGTAAACAAGATGGTATTGTTCCCAACAAGTCTAATGCAGTCCTGTGGGAACTCTACTGTCACCCTACCCTCATGCGTAAGTCGCTCTAAAAGCAACCCACGCGTGGGTCTACGTCCTCGTCGGCTGGTCGACGACGCTATTGCAAAAGAAATATGTAAGTCTAAACATAAACAGAAATCATTAAAAGAAATACATGTCTAGACTTACATGCAGTGCCCGGTATATGCGCGACTGAGGGATCAGATGCCTGCGATGCAACATGTGATGGCGATGTTGGCTCCGTCGCATCATGGGTAGAAGGGGTAGATCCAGTGCGCGAACGACGTACTCTCCCACCTAGTGTCATCACTGAATATGTGCGAGCTACGAACTTATAAATTTGAACAATGTCAATACAAGTGAAATATACTAAAACATTATACAAGTAGTGTTGACGGTACAATGCATTTGTGCTTATGCTTAGAGAGATGATTAAAATATGATTAGATCATTACACTATAATGCAAGCAGAATATAATAAAACTGTAAACTTTAATCTATAACCCTTGGAAATTCCATTACACATTGTCGTTCTATATTAAATGCACATATTCGTTGTAATACGAAACAACTCTGAGGTAAACTATTCGAAGTACTCCCTGCGTAAGTTATCGTATGCTTCGGAAGTATATGTCATGTTGTGTGAAGTACTCGACATTTGTATAGCCAACATAACAGTCAAAATAGGAGAAATTTGGTCTCTTGGGACTCCATTCAGATGTACAAGTGACAGAGTCGCATCTTCCATATCTCATTTCCCGCGGTTATATATCTCCATCAGCTCTAAAATTTCTTTTAGATGGTATAATCTTTCCTCTGAATCATCATCGATATATTCCGCTCTACACTCATCGACCAGACCATGTATCTCTATGGCCCTACCAGAAGAAGATAGGGCCGAAACGTCCATTTGCAACAGCTGATGAAGTATGTTGCGTGCTTCTGCTATGCTCGGTTTGAGGAGGACATGATCAGAAATTGACTCAACTGCAAATGTGGATTATAAACAAGTCAATAAAAGGAATTAATCATGACTTGTAATTTTCACGTATACATAGAATCCATAAATTATTCGAATTGAAAAATGACATGTAAATCATGTACATTTAATAATCGTCGTATGTATCACTATCGCTTAGGGCTATTTCTTCTTCACCATCACTATCGTTGATTAGTATTTCCTCATCATCGTCTACAACGTTGTCATCAATAAAACCGCTATCATCTCTAACAATGTCTTGTATTATTGAGGCATCAACATGATCAGGTGGCACATCATCTCTGTCTAATTGCACAACATCAATATCAACACTTGAATCAGTCCCTGTATCCCTAGATGGCATGTCTTCTTGATATGCGTGTTCAACCCTAGACGTGTCATTTCTCCCCTCCTCGCTATCTTCAACTTCTGGTACGGGAACGTCAAATACGTTCTTGGGCTTTATTTTCTGCACCACGTGCCAAGAGCCGCCTAATTTTGTGTCAGCGAGGTAAAATATTTGTTCGGCTTGGCTGGCGAGGATAAATGGGTCGTCCTTAAACCACTTCTGGGATAAATTTACGCTCGTAAAGTAGTTGTCAGTCTGTATTCCCAACTTCTTATTTTCAATGTCTCACCAATCACATCTAAATAAGTATACCTGCTTTCTCATACAATAACTCAGCTTATCCGTCAAAATTCCATAAAAGTCAATTTCATCCCCCTCATTTGTTCCCTTCACAACCACCCCACTATTTTGTGTGGTCCTGCACTTCTCACGTTCTTTGGTGTGGAACCGAATCTCGTTTACAATACAACCTGTATATCTAGATACACGTCTGTCAAGGCCACACGCCAGTGAGTATAGTGAATCAGACGCATCAGCAGAGTTGCTCGTGCGCAACGTCGTCATCTATTATCATGTACAGAATATAATTGTTTAGGGATTTTCTTAGGTTGAAATAATGTGAAATACAATGAAAATTCTAAGTGTGGTGAGATACAATATGAAATCTTACACGTTTGGCAAACGCTTCTGAAAACTGATCCTGATGTATTCGATCATAATTTGTGGGGAATTTGGACTTCATCTCGTCTCTGTGTTCGCTACACAAATGGCACGTCATCAGCAAGAAACACTAAGATCATCGTATGTAGAGAAAACAATAATCGAGAATATGACTTACTCCAAGTACGACTTTATTTCTTCACAATTATACAACACATACCACCGCACCTTTACTAGATCCCTAAGGTCTATATCCTGAAACGTTGGGGATCCTAAAGGACGAACGTTATGTGCAAATACATATATGAGTCCTTGTTCATGCTCCTGCCCTTCATCGGCATTTCGATCTTCTCGGTTGAATCTAGTCTCTATGCCATGAAGATATATAGAGCAAAATGTAAGGCACTCATTATCAATGTACACTTTAGCTATCGACCCCTCCGGTCGTGCCTTATTCCTCACAAATCGTTTGAGTGTGTGAAGGTATCTGTACACAAAATCAATATGTTATACGTATGAAAACATGAATATATGTAGTTTATAGAATGAATAAAAATTTTAATGACTTTTCTAACACCTTTCGATCGGATACATCCAACAATATTGTACTGGGCCTACAAGCTTCGCCTCGTGCGGTAAGTGAATCGCTAGGTGTACCATGACATCGAAAAACACGGGTGAAAATATTCTTTCAAGTTTGCAAAGAATTATAGCAATGTCCCTCTCCAGTCGTTTAATAACATCTACATTCAACGATTTTGAACACAAATCTTTAAAGAATATCCCCAACTCAATTAGCGTCACACTGATATCCTTGCTCAAGAATCCACGAATCGCAACAGACAGTAGGCGTTGCAGAAAGACGTGACAATCATGACTTTTCATTCCTGTTACCTTACAGTCCGTAACGTTTACGCGCTGAGATATGTTTGACGCATACCCATCGGGAAACTTCACCGATCTCAGCCATTCACATAAACGCTTTCTCTCTAGTTTTATCAACGTGTAGCAAGCTGCTAGTATAGTATATGAATTTTCATGTGGTTGCAAGTGCAACTCTTTCCTTAAACCCATTTCTTGTAGATCCAATCGAGCCTTGAAACAGTCTTTTATTTTCTTCTCTATGTTCATTAATGTTCCGAAGACATTATCACATATATTTTTCTCAATATGAATGACATCCAAGTTGTGTCACAATTTCAGATCACTCCAATAGGACAACTCAAAAAAGATGCTCTTCTTCCTCTAGTTATAGTTCAATATTGTACGTTTCCTCTTCTTAAAGTGCGATGCCTTATCAAATCTAACTTCTCCATTGTTACTCAGTTGTTGCATCACATCTTCTCCAGATAGCTCTTTCAAGGGTGGCCTATGATCTTGTTTGCCATCAAAGATCATCGTCTTCCTGTGCCAACTATGGTCGCGCGGAAGGAAGCGACGATGACCCATATAACACATTTTTTTACCATGCTTCAATGACAATGAACAAGTTTCAATACGACATGTAGGACAAGCCAACTTGCCCTTCGTGCTCCACCCAGAAAAATTTCCATACGCGGAAAAGTCATTTATTGTCAACAAGACCACTGCATGCAATCGAAATGTCTGTCCTACAAATGTGTCATACGTTTGTACACCTTGACTCCATAATTCATTTAACTCATCTACTAACGGTCGCAAATACACATCAATGTCATTCCCAGGTGACCTGGGTCCAGGAATAAGCAATGACATCATAAAAAATGACTCCTTCATACACAACCAAGGAGGTAAATTGTAGGGCATAAGTATCATCGGCCACATACTGTACGAGCTACTCATATTACCAAATTGATTAAAACCATCACTTGCAAGACCTAGTCGAACATTGCGAAAATCCTCTACAAACCAGTCACGTTGCTTGTCAAAATTTTTCCAGTCTTCAGAGTCCGCAGGGTGTCTCAGTGTACTATCATCATGAACGCATTTCTCCTTATGCCACCTCATATCTTCGGCCGTCTTACGAGACATAAACAATCTTTGCAATCTGGGTTTCAATGGGAAGTACCTTAATACCTTTTACGGGATTTTCTTATCCCTGGCTTTGTCATTCTTCCACCTAGACTCTCCACATTCTTGACACTCTTCAACCTTATCATACTCGTTCTGATATAATAAACAATCATTTATACATGCATGTATGAGTTCATAACCAAGGCTTAAGTCTCGCATCAAGGATTTTGCCTCATAATGAGACTTAGGCAATGTCTCACTGTCCGATAATGCTTCTTTCAACAACTCAAGCAACATGTCAAACGATTTGTTACTCCAACGATTTATTATCTTCAAATGAAGTAACTTTGTAAGAAAATTCAACTTGGAGAAGTTCTCACACCCCAGATAAAGTGGAAGTTGCGCATCCCTCAACAACCTACTAAACTTTTCTGATTTGACATCACCCATTGGAGGAATATCTTGGCTACTGCTTGTCGCTGCAAAATCAGTATCCGCAATTGTTCCTCTGAACACATCCCTTATAATATCTTGCATTTCGTCAACGTCTTCATCATCGTCATCCAGCACAATTGGATCAGCAAGGACTTCAGTGGGCTCAACTCTATGGGTCATATCTTCTCCATGATAGATCCACCAAGTGTAACCCTTATTAATCCCAACTATGAACAAATCATCCTTTACTTTGTCTAAAGTCTTATATATAATGTTCTTGTATTTTCGACATGGACACCTAATCCTATTCCTTGAATCGGCCCGATTTCGCACAAATTCCATGAACTCTTGAACCCCTTGTTTATACTTTGGGCCAAACATATTCTTAGCTCGCATCCAACTCTTATCCATCTCTACAATGAAAAGACTAAAGTTAGTTTACGGAAATAGCTTTGAGATTAGGCTAGGTTATAGGTTTAGGTTATATGTTTAGGTTTAGGGAGTTGAGAATAGGTATAAGTTTAGGTTTAGGGAATTGGAGTTGAGATTAGGATTAGGTGTAGGTTTTGGTTTAGGGATTTGAGAATAGGTTAAGGTTTAGGTTTAGGTTTAGGTTAAGGTTATAAGTTTAGATTAAGGTTATAAGTATAGGTTATAGGTTTAGAGTAAGGTTTAGGTTTAGGTTTATGTTTAGGTTTAGGTTATAAGCATAGGTTTATGTTTAGGTTATGGTCTAGGTTTAGGTTACAGGTATAGGTTTTGGGATTTGAGAATAGGTTTAGGTTAAGGTTATAATTATAGGTTATAGGTTAACATTTAGGTTTAAGAAATCGGGTTCGGGTTAGGGATCGGGTTTAGGTTTGGGTTTTCAAGTTTAGGTTTACGTTTAGGTTAAGGAGTTGAGATTAGGATTAGGTGTAGGTTTAGGTTTAGGGATTTGAGCATACATTTAGGTTTTAGGTCTAGGTTTTAGGTTCTAGGTTTAGGTTTAGGTTTAGGTTATAAGTATAGGTTTTGGGATTTGAGAATAGGTTTAGATTAAGATTATAAGTTTAGGTTAAGGTTATAGGTTTAGGTTAAGGTCTAGGTTTAGGTTAAGGTTTAGGAATTCGGGTTCGGGTTCGGGTTCGGGTTTGGGTTCGGGTTTAGGTTATAGGTTATAGGTTATAGGTTTAGGTTAAGGTTTAGGTTTAGGTTAAGGTTATAGGTTATAGGTTTAGGTTAAGGTCTAGGTTTACGTTAAGGTTTAGGAATTCGAGTTCGGGTTCGGGTTTGGGTTCGGGTTTAGGTTTAGGTTATAAGTTTAGGTTAAGGTTTAGGTTTAGGTTATGGGTGTTAGGATTTAAGAATAGGTTTAGGTTATAAGTTTAGGTTTAGGTTTAGGTTATAGGTTCAGAATTAGGTTTAGGTTTAGGTTTAGGTTATAAGTATAGGTTATAGGTCTAGGTTTAGGTTATAAGTATAGGTTTTGGGATTTGAGAATAGGTTTTGGTTAAGGTTATAAGTTTAGGTTAAGGTTATAGGGTTAAGGTTATAGGTTATAGGTTAGGGTTAAGGTCTAGGTTAGGGTTAAGGTTTAGGTTTAGGTTAAGGTTTAGGAATTCGGGTTCGGGTTTAGGTATAGGTTATGGGTGTTGGGATTTGAGAATATGTTTAGGTTATAAGTTTAGGTTTAGGTTTAGGTTATAGGTTAAGGTTTAGGTTTAGGTTTAGGTTAAGGTTATAAGTTAAGGTTAAGGTCTAGGTTTATGTAATAAGTATAGGTTTTGGGATTTGAGAATAGGTTTTAGTTAAGGTTATAAGTTTAGGTTAAGGTTATAGGGTTAAGGTTATTGGTTATAGGTTAAGGTTAAGGTCTAGGTTTAGGTTAAGGTTTAGGAATTCGGGGCGGGTTTGGGTTCGAGTTTAAGTTATACATTATAGGTTTAGGTTAAGGTTTAGGTTAAGGTTTAGGTATAGGTTATGGGTGTTGGGATTTGAGAATAGGTTTAGGTTATAAGTTTAGGTTTAGGTTTAGGTTATAGGTTAAGGTTTAGGTTTAGGTTTAGGTTTAGGTTATAAGTTTAGGTTATAGGTTAAGGTTAAGGTTATAAGTATAGGTTTTGGGATTTGAGAATAGGTTTTTGGTTAAGGTTATAAGTTTAGGTTAAGGTTATAGGTTATATGTTAAGGTTAAGGTCTAGCTTTAGGTTAAGGTTTAGGTTTAGGTTAAGGTTTAGGAATTCGGGTTCGGGTTCGGGTTCGGGTTTGGGTTCAGGTTTAGGTTATACGTTATAGGTTTAGGTTATGGGTGTTGGGATTTGAGAATAGGTTTAGGTTATAGGTTAAGGTTTAGGTTTAAGTTTAGGTTAAGGTTATAAGTAGAGGTTGTAGGTTAAGGTTAAGGTCTAGGTTTAGGTTATAAGTATAGCTTTTGGGATTTGAGAATTGGTTTTGGTTAAGGTTATAAGTATAGGATATAGGTTAAGGTTAAGGTCTAGGTTTAGGTTAAGGTTTAGGTTTAGGTTAAGGTTTAGGAATTCAGGTTCGAGTTCGGGTTTGGGTTCGGGTTTAAGTTATACGTTAGGTTTAGGTTAAGGTTTAGGTATAAGTTATGGGTGTTGGTATTTGAGAATAGGTTTAGGTTATAAGTTTAGGTTTAGGTTATAGGTTAAGGTTTATGTTTAGGTTAAGGTTTAGGTTATAAGTATAGGTTATAGGTTAAGGTTAAGGTCTAGGTTTAGGTTATAGGTATAGGCTTTGGGATTTAAGAATAGGTTTAGGTTAAGGTTATAAGTTTAGGTTAAGATTTAGGAATTCGGGTTCGAGTTCAGGTTTGTGTTCGGGTTTAGGTTATAGGTTATAAGTTATAGGTTTAGGTTAAGGTCTAGGTTTAGGTTAAGGTTTAGGTTAAGGTTATAGGTTATAGGTTTAGGTTAAGGTTTAGGAATTCGGGTTCGGGTTCGGGTTTGGGTTCGGGTTTAGGTTTAGGTTATAGGTTTAGGTTTAGGTTATGGGTGTTGGGATTTGAGAATAGGATTAGGTTATAAGTTTAGGTTTAGGTTTAAGTTATAGGTTCAGGTTTAGGTTTAGGTTTAGGTTAAGTTTATAAGTATAGGTTATAGGTTAAGGTTAAGGTTAAGGTCTAAGTTTAGGTTATAAGTATAGGTTTTGGGATTTGAGAATAGGTTTTGGTTAAGGTTATAAGTTTAGGTTAAGGTTATAGGTTATAGGTTAAGGTTAAGGTCTAGGTTTAGGTTAAGGTTTAGGTTTAGGTTAAGATTTAGGAATTCGGGTTCAAGTTCGGGTTTGGGTTCAGGTTTAGGTTATACGTTATAGGTTTAGGTTAAGGTTTAGGTATAGGTTATGGGTGTTGGGATTTGAGAATAGGTTTAGGTTATAAGTTTAGGTTTAGGTTTAGGTTATAGGTTAAGGTATAGGTTTAGGTTTAGGTTAAGGTTATAAGTATCGGTTATAGGTTAAGGTTAAGGTCTAAGTTTAGGTTATAAGTATAGGTTTTGGGATTTGAGAATAGGTTTTGGTTAAGGTTATAAGTTTAGGTTAAGGTTATAGGGTTAAGGTTATAGGTTATATGTTAAGGTTAAGGTCTAGGTTTAGGTTAAGGTTTAGGAATTCGGGTTTGGGTTCGGGTTTAGGTTATACATTATAGGTTTTGGTTAAGGTTTAGGTATAGGTTATGGGTGTTAGGATTTGAGAATAGGTTTAGGTTATAAGTTTATGTTTAGGTTTAGGTTATAGGTTAAGGTTTAGGTTTAGGTTTAGGTTAAGGTTATAAGTATAGGTTATAGGTTAAGGTTAAGGTCTAGGTTTAGGTTATAAGTATAGGTTTTGGGATTTGAGAATAGGTTTTGGTTAAGGTTATAAGTTTAGGTTAAGGTTATAGGGTTAAGGTTATAGGTTATAGGTTAAGGTTAAGGTCTTGGTTTAGGTTAAGGTTTAGGAATTCGGGTTCGGGTTCGGGTTCGGGTTTGGGTTCGGGTTTAGGTTATACGTTATAGGTTTAGGTTATGGGTGTTGGGATTTGAGAATAGGTTTGGGTTATAGGTTAAGGTTTAGGTTTAGGTTTAGGTTAAGGTTATAAGTAGAGGTTGTAGGTTAAGGTTAAGGTCTAGGTTTAGGTTATAAGTATAGCTTTTGGGATTTGAGAATTGGTTTTGGTTAAGGTTATAAGTATAGGCTATAGGTTAAGGTTAAGGTCTAGGTTTAGGTTAAGGTTTAGGTTTAGGTTAAGGTTTAGGAATTCAGGTTCAAGTTCGGGTTTGGGTTCGGGTTTAAGTTATACGTTATAGGTTTAGGTATAGGTTATGGGTGTTGGTATTTGAGAATAGGTTTAGGTTGTAAGTTTAGGTTTATGTTTAGGTTATAGGTTAAGGTTTAGGTTTAGGTTTAGGTTTAGGTTATACGTATAGGTTATAGGTTAAGGTTAAGGTCTAGGTTTAGGTTACAGGTATAGGTTTTGGGATTTGAGAATAGGTTTAGGTTAAGGTTATAAGTTTAGGTTAAGATTTAGGAATTCGGGTTCGAGTTCGGGTTTGGGTTCAGGTTTAGGTTATAGGTTATAGGTTATAGGTTTAGGTTAAGGTCTAGGTTTAGGTTATAGGTTAAGGTTATAGGTTATAGGTTTAGGTTGAGTTCTAGGTTTAGGTTAAGGTTTAGGAATTCGGGTTCGGGTTTGGGTTTGGGTTCGGATTTAGGTTTAGGTTATAGGTTTAGGTTAAGGTTTAGGTTTAGGTTATGGGTGTTGGGATTTGAGAATAGGTGTAGGCTATAAGTTTAGGTTTAGGTTTAGGTTATAGGTTAAGGTTTAGGTTTAGGTTTAGGTTAAGGTTATAATTATAGGTTATAGGTTAAGGTTAAGGTCTAGGTTTTGGTTATAAGTATAGGTTTTGGGATTTGAGAATAGGTTTTTGTTAAGGTTATAATTTTAGTTTAAGGTTATAGGGTTAAGGTTATAGGTTATAGGTTAAGGTTAAGGTCTAGCTTTAGGTTTAGGTCGGGTTCGAGTTTGGGTTCGGGTTTAGGTTTTACGTTATAGGTTTAGGTTAAGGTTTAGGTATAGGTTATGGGTATTGGGATTTGAGAATAGGTTTATGTTAAGGTTATAGGTTAAGGTTTAGGTTTAGGCTTAGGTGAAGGTTATAAGTATAGGTTATAGGTTAAGGTTAAGGTCTAGGTTTAGGTTATAAGTTTTTGGGATTTGAGAATAGGTTTTGGTTAAGGTTGTAAGTTTAGGTTAAGGTTATAGGGTTAAGGTTATAGGTTATAGGTTAAGGTTAAGGTCTAGGTTTAGGTTAAGGTTTAGGTTTAGGTTAAGTTTAGGAATTCGGGTTCGGGTTCGGGTTTGGGTTCGGGTTTAGGTTATACGTTATAGGTTTAGGTTAAGATTTAGGTATAGGTTATGGGTGTTGGGATTTGAGAATAGGTTTAGGTTATAAGTTTTAGTTTTAGGTTTAGGTTATAGGTTAAGGTTTAGGTTAGGTTCGGTTAAGGTTAGTATAGGTTATCGGTTCGGTTAAGGTCTATGTTTTCGGTTCTCCCATCTCGGTTTTGGGATTTGAGAATAGGTTTTGGTTAAGGTTATAAGTATAGGTTATAGGTTATAGGTTAAGGTTAAGGTCTAGGTTTAGGTTAAGGTTTAGGTTTAGGAATTCGGGTTCGGGTTCGGGTTTAGGTTATACATTATAGGTTTAGGTTAAGGTTTAGGTATATGTTATGGGTGTTGGGATTTGAGAATAGGTTTAGGTTATAAGATTAGGTTTAGGTTTAGGTTTAGGTTATAGGTTAAGGTTTAGGTTTAGGTTATAAATATAGGTTATTGGTTAAGGTTAAGGTCTAGGTTTAGGTTACAGGTATAGGTTTTGGGATTTGAGAATAGGTTTAGGTTAAGGTTATAAGTTTAGGTTAAGATTTAGGAATTTGGGTGTGGGTTCGGGTTTAGGTTATAGGTTTAGGTTAAGGTTATAGGTTATAGGTTTAGGTTAAGGTCTAGGTTTAGGTTTAGGTTTAGGAATTCGGGTTCGGGTTCAGGTTCGGGTTTGGTTTTGGGTTCGGGTTTAGGTTTAGGTTATATGTTTAGGTTTAGGTTTAGGTTATGGGTGTTGGAATTTGAGAATAGGTTTCGGTTATAAGTTTAGGTTTAGGTTTAGGTTACAGGTTCAGGTTTAGGTTTAGGTTTAGGTTTAGGTTATAAGTATAGGTTATAGGTTAAAGTTAAGGTCTAGGTTTAGGTTATAAGTATAGGTTTTGGGATTTGAGAATAGGTTTTGGTTAAGGTTATAAGTCGTGGTGAAATTTTTCCAAAGGTCCCTCTGGGTTTTATTGAAGAAGATGATGACGATCTTTTTGAAGAAGATGGTGAAACCTAAACCTGGGGGATAATTACTTATGATTGATAAGTATGATGGATGGTGGATGTGAGGGAGGCCAAATAAACTTGGGGGATAATTGCTTATGATGTTGGAAACCAAACATGTTTTTTTTACTTTTTAATTGATAAGTATGTTCATTACCAAATATACTTATCAACTAAATAAGTAGAAGCCAAGTCAAGCTACTTATGGCATAAGTAGCCTATCCAAAGTAACTTACGATCCAAACACCCCCTAAATGTCAATGTTGTTTGGATACCTCAAGTTAAGAGCATTCATCATCTCCTATGTGGAAACGAGTTGGCAAATCGGGTTTGGAATTATTTTTGGATCTTCTTAGTGTAAACTTAAGAGATTATTTTCCATTCAGTTATGTTGATAGGTAGCTGTCAAGAGGTTCCGCTAACAATCTAGTTGCTAACTCTTATGTGCATTGTTCCTTCGTTAGGGAGATTTTGAAAAGCTAGGAATAATAGCAGATCTATGGCAAACAAGTGGCACATGGGACTGGAATCAGAAACATCATTAGCTGATTGAAGCTAGTATTTGAAGGGAGTGCTTTAAAAAATTATGTTGGACCGTCTTCAGATAAAAATTCACAAGTTATTCATAATCAAGTTATTCCTCTAATATGGGGCCACACGAGAGGAAACAATTAAGAATAGGTTAAGGTTTAAGTTTAGGAAATCGAGTTCAGGTTCGGGATCGGGTTTAGGTTTGGGTTTTCAAGTTTAGGTTATAGGTTATAGGTTATAGGTTATAGGTTTAGGGATTTGAGAATAGGTTAAGGTTTAGGTTTAGGTTTAGGTTATAAGTTTAGGTTAAGGTTATAGATTTTAGGTTTGGGTTTAGGTTATAGGTTACAAGTTTAGGTTTAGGCTTACGTTTAGGTTTAAGTTATAGGTTTAGGGATTTGAGAATAGGTTTAGGTTATAGGTTTTGGGATTTGAGAATAGGTTTAGGTTATAGGTTTAAGGATTTGAGAATAGGTTTCGGTTTAAGTTTAGGAATTCGGGTTTAGGTTCGGTTCGAGTTCGGGTTAAAAGTTTAGGTTAAGGTGTAGGTTTAAGTTAAGTGAATTAAGTTTAGGTTATAGGTTTAGGTTTCACCATCTTCTTCAATAAGATCGTCATCATTTTCTTCAATAAAACCCGGAGGGACCTTTGGAAAAATTTCACTATCGACTTTCATTTTTGCTGTAAATCTAGTAAAAAGATTCATGCTTGCAAGTGACGCTACGAATGTTGAAATCAAACTCACACGCAGAGCTTGCACCACCACTCACTCCAGAATGAGTACATTTTAAAGAGAAAGAGAGAGAAATGGCGATGAGGTGACTTTTGCCCCAACTGAGGAAGAGAAATTAGTGCGATGATTTGATTTGCCCGACGAGTAGTGAGATTTCAGTTGACGCCGGTTTCCTGCTAAAAGCCTTTCCAAGAAGTTCTTGCGTAAGCATGCTGGGTGGTGCCTAACTCGGTGTTTGAGAAAAATCCACTCCGTCCATATGTTTTTGGAGCTCATTTTAGGACGTATGACCAAAACTGAGATGTATCTAACACTCAAATGAGCCACACGAGAGGAAACAATTGAGAATAGGTTAAGGTTTAGGTTTAGGAAATCGAGTTCGGTTCGGATCGAGTTTAGGTTTGGATTTTCAAGTTTAGGTTATAGGTTA
>JAJHSJ010002807.1:0-44311 GCA_021015155.1 Magnolia officinalis | reverse complement strand
AAATGGACACCTGCATTTAGCTTGATTGAATCTTGCAGGTGTGATGGACGATACTCAGGAACTTAGAAATTACTTGCACATAGAATACGACGCATAGAATTATATATGTCAAATTAATAATGGTTGAGAGAGTCTTCAAATAGAGAAAGCTCGAATGCGTAATTGTACCTTTTAATTAATCTTCTTCTTTTTCTTTTACATCTCTTACGTGTGGTTCCTTCTCTTTGATCAGTCCAAACATCAGGCTTGTCCACCCACGGTGTGGGCCACTTATTCCACACACACACACACACACACACACACCACACACACACACACATTATATATATATATATATATATATATATATATATATTATATATATATAAAGCTAGTACACCCACTGTCAGTTGACATGGTTTCTATGAGGTCGAGCTGTGTGGACCCACTATGATGTGTTTCGAACATCTACCCCATCAGTTAGATGCACCATTCCATGTGGGCTATGGGCTCAAAAATCAAGTCAATTTATGACTTAGGTGGGCCACACTACATACAACAGTTGAGAGGGGTTACTCTCCCATTAAAACATTCATAATTATTTATTGGGCCCACTGAGATGTGGTTCACAAATCTAGACCATTCATTATGTGTGTCCCACTTGGACAAGGAATTAGACCAAGTTTCAGCTGCATCCAAAACTCAGGTGGGCCCCACTACTTTTATATGTTTTAGGCATGCCTACATATGGTTTTAGATGGTATAGCCCAGTTTAGTTCAGTATACAGCTGATTTTTGGGATATTTCTGTAACGCCCTGAAAATCGGGGTCGAGTATGAACTCAACTCCCGAGTTCTAACGCATCACTTATGCAACAAAATGAATGATGATTGAATGTTGTCTGTAATAGAGCATTGAACATGAGTGAGATTAAGCCAAAACAGCATATCATACTCCAGAGACAGTTAAATTGTGAGCGAAAGACTTGATAGATATATAAAATATAAAAACAAACTATGAAAGTCTCCAGAGTGTGATAAGGTTACCAGGTTAATGAATTACAAATACAATTCAAATTATACCAAATGTGTAGTGTCATCTAGTCAACATTCCTGTAATCTCATCGATCAAGACACAGCTCACGTGAAGCCGTCAGCATGGCATATACGAACAAGCATCATTGTCATCATAAAGTCCGGCTCCGCCTTAAGAGTAGCGTCGCCATCTGCAATCAGAGAAAGTCTGGCGGGTGTTCAGAACACCGTCCCGTAACGTGGGAGTGAGTAGCTAACACAGTGGAACAATAAAGCATAGGTTAACATGTTATCAACTCAGTCAAGCAGTAATGATAAAGCAGTACAATCAAACATTTCTAACTACTCTTATTAATGTAAGTATGAATGCAGTCATGATATATGCCCTCACCACACACCCCTCGTGCGACACTATCTTACGTTCACGGCATGCTTGCATTCCTCTGTGCTCCACATCTCCAGGCACATGCATGCATGATGAGCATGATTACCGAGTTGTATTAGTCCATTTCAAAACAGCAAGATTGGGAAACTAGTACCTCCTTGTATCATTCCCAACATGATCCATTCTAGGGTCGTTAGTCCTAGTTAATCTCAGACGATGGTGTATTTTCTAAGTCGCCGCAAAGGCTGTCAGGGCTATTACGCATAAAGGTTACACCACTCCCCCATCACCTTTTTAACGATTCATCACTATACAGATACAGGCCTAGTTTCATACTCTATACACTACGGCAAAACTCGTCGCCTCACCGCAATTCAAAGTATGCTCGAGGTCACTACAAAGGGCTGCCAGGGCTATTGCTCGCATTCATTGCACCACTCCCCCATCACCTTATCAATGTAGGCCGACAGCATGAATATAGTGTCCCATACCACCATAATCGGCTCATGAGTCTGGTTGCTCACTAGTCACTACGGGGAGGCACGTGGCCCCAGCGTAGGCCGACAGCTCGACCACGGTGTCCTATACCATCATGCCCGGCTCATGAGTCTTAGCGGATCGAGGTACCATGGTTAGAGGGGATTTCACTGGTAAGTTTGGTACCCTAGGTTCAAGCAGTAGCGTCCAAACATGGTGAACATACATAAGACAGATCGGGTTGCTTGACGAGCTCGGCTAGCTCGAGCGCACAACAAGTTGAACGATATGAAGCGCATAAGCACTTCGGTAGCCAACCACTATCGGCAACCGAAGTACGACTCGTGTTCGTCGAACACATCTCACGTGGCAAATGAAACTCAGCCACGAATTCGATCCCGTTACCAACTGGCTGGACTATACAATAGCCCCAATCATATTCAATTTCAGATATTTAAAGCAGTAATGGATCAAAATTCAAATCATACAATTAAAGACTGATATTATCCGTTTAGGGCTGCCAGGGCTGTTGCACGCACTCGTTGCTCCACTCCCCCATCACCCATGACGGATCATACAACGTAAACATGAATTTAAACATATATATGCATTACATAGATAAAATCATACAATCAATTGAGCATGTTATGAAGTACAACATAAGCATGATTTTGTACATGTTCAATTCCTAATCACACAAATATCTAAAGAAATCATACACACAGTTAAAGAAGTTGAGAATCATATCTCAACACCCTTAAACATTACAATTTACTAACTACTACTCATTCAGACTTTCAACAAACACTTTAAAATACATACATCAACATACATGACATATGTTGATCACATAGGCATTAGGCAAATCCTTTCATAGGGAGTTGCCCAATCATAACACGCGTACAACCACGACGGATAGTCATGAAAGTAGGAATCCAAGTTTCATATTCATTTAAACATTTTCACAAACACGGGCTACACATTTCAACATATATAGCGTATAGTGGCCGTGGCGTGATTCAGGGCAAATCCTTTCGTCAAAGGGATATCGCCAATACAAACAATCATTATCATGACAATTAGTCATGGCGAGCACGAATGAGAATTCCATACTCATTTAGTCATTTTCACAAACACTTAGAATACACTATTTCAACATACATAGTGTATATTAGCAAAACATGTATTAGGGCAAGCCCTTTCGCCAAACAAGTATTTTATCCATATATAATATCTTCATACAGCAAATAATCATGGCAAACACATTTCCAAAATTTATACGTATACGGTACTTTCTACAGATACCTAGAGTATGTAAAATTCCATATTCTTCATCTTTAATCGAAACGGAAAACGGACAACACTTTGTACATGTGCAATTGCATGCAGATCATGAATCTATCATTATCTGACATTGAAAGCGTTGAAAACCATAACCTATACACCTAAAGTCCGCACCTTTTGTCGTAAAATTGTAACGGAGTCGATAGAATTGCTAAGCTTCTGTATACGGCAGTTTGACCACCTATAGATCGAAATAGGTTAGCTATTTCATCACTTGAATCGAATCAAACCCTTAAACAGGTTAGGGTTAGGGTTTTCTTACCTAGAAAAGATACCGGAATCACCGGGAAAGCATGAGAACGGAGCGGTTAAGCATGGATAGCAGTAGGGAAGCAAGGCAGGGAGATTCTCCCACTTCTTTCTCACTTTCTCTCTCTTTTCTCTCTTCTCTCTCTAGGGTTTCTCTCAAATTCGTATGGCTGCAATGAGAGAGGGTTTAAGGTCCTTATATAACCTAAAAACTCACCGAAATATACTCTAGGTCAAAGTATACTTAGGTTATAACCAAAGCGGGTCAGTTTCAGCTCAACGGAGGACTTCTGGCGGGCTTCCTTGAGCCAAAGGTCGGACTTAAGCTCACCAACCTTGGATCTAGGTGGAGTTAAGTTTTCATTTCGGTCAGGATTCCAGATCGCTAATGGCGGACCAGTTTCAGTTCAACGGTCAGCGGATCTCGATCGGAGATTCCGAGTACATGGATATGTGTATGAAATTTCTCCTGATCCAAGGGTGTAATTTGGTCTGATTTTGACAGTCTGGTTGCTTAAAACTGATCCGCAAGCGAGAGGTGCCAGATTACTATTTGAGATATTTATTTGTAAAGAAAATCAAGTGTTTTCACACTCCTTGCTCCGGACTCAAGCGAATTACACTAGAACACTATCTGGATTTAATTTTCGAGATGATTGTCAAGCCTAGCAAGGCGGTCCTAATTCCTTAACTTCGTGTTAATCAGACTTCCGACGTGTGGTCCAGATCTGATACGGAGTTTCGAGATGCTCCCGAGAGCAGCCGGGTAATGAGATTGATCCTAGATTTTAGGGTACCTTAGCGTCAATGATTCTACAAGTTTTGGGTCTTGCAAATCGTTATTTAAAGTGATTGGTACTAATTTCACGGGTACTCTAGTTTCACACTGGCTAATTCTCGCCTAATTTCTAAAGGATTTAGTCCTGAGTAATTTCCGTCTGAGGTGGTACCTGGGCCTTTGTAGTTTGTATATAAAGTGATCCAAGTTATACTACTTAGCTAGTTTAAGATAGCATCTAGGGTGAAAGTACTTAGAAAAAGTAAAAGAACAAGGTAGTGAAGGGTGGGATTTGTGAAGGAAATGGGTTGAGGAACGATTTTAGACTGTGGGATTCAGTTCTGACAAGTTAATAAGGTGTTAGGATCGACCCATTGCCTAAGGACGTCTAATCCCAGGTTGGCAAAAATCCGGGATGTTACAATTTCATAATCTAAAGAGGACCCATATATGCACAGTATTGATGTTCAAAACACATCATGATGGGGCCCGCACAGCTCGACCTCATGGGAACAATTTCCCATCTATATATATTGAAATGGTATTATAGGTCGACCTCATCGGACTTCCTATGAGGTCAAGCTGTTTTGGCCCTACCATGATGTGTGTCGAACATTAACACCGTGCATGGGTCCCCTTTAAGTTACGGGATAGCCCAAAAATCAACTGTATACGGAACTCAAGTGGGCCATACCATCTAAAACCATGTGAAGACAAACCCAAAACATATAAAAGTACTTGATGGGCCAGCTTAGTTTTACCCCTCATCCAAGTGGGACACACACAATGAATGGTCTGGATTTGTGAACCACATCTTGGTGCGCCCAATAAATAATTATGAATGTTTTAATGGGAGGGTAACCCCTCTCAACCGTTGTATGTAGTGTGGCCGACCAAGTAATGGATTGACTTGATTTTTAAGCCCGTGGCCCACCATGGAATCGTGCATTTGACTGATGGGACAGATTTGCGACGCACGTCACGGTGGTCCCCATAGTCAACATCATAGTACCATTTCCCATATATATATACACACACACGTCCATAGAATTCTGTAGTACAATTTTTTTTACAATGCTTATGATACAAATAGTTGAAAATGGCCTGATCAGGTGGTGCATGTGTTGACGACATCCGTTCACGAGTGGGAGAAGTTGGTAGGGTAGGCGCACCAATGACTTCCCTAGGGCCCCACCCACATTTCAGTTCGACCTATTTTTGAGGTTTCCATCGGCTGTGATGTGGCTAACCTAAGTCATGAATTGGCCTATAATTTCGTCCCTTACATAAACATGGGAGAGCCTGCACAATGGTCGGAGTGGATGTCATCAACACGCAACGTGGGTCTACTCTCAATGAGCCAGAAATATCCCAACGTGGGTCCATCCGTGATGAGACCCATGTTGTATTTAAAATTATTTTAAAATAAGTTAGTATTTTAAAATATCCTATGGATGTATCTTTTCACTGAAAGGTTATATCCTTTCAATTTTTGTTTTGAAAAGTTGTGTCTTTTGAAGCTTAAGGGTCGCACCACTTGGGTTTAAACCCAATAGTCACAACCCTTTGTGAAAGGGTGTCTCTATACCCTTAAGGGTGTCTTCACAAAGTCTATAAATAGACTTCTGATTTTAAGTTTCGAAATGGATTAGAAAATCAGGTTTCCTCTTAAAAATGTGTTCAAGTATTTTCTAGTTTGGGTTAAGACTACAAGTGGTTCGAGCCCGTGTACAGTGAGTGCACCGCTGGGACTGGGTCATAGTCGTTGTATCCTGGAGGTCGATTGCTCTGGAAACCTGTTGCACTTGGGACGCTGTCCAAGGGGAGCAAATTCGATTTCAAGCTGAGTGACTCACGTCACGCCTCGACTTATACAAATTGATAAGTTTTTTAGCTTTCTTATTTTAATTTTATATAATTTAAATAGTTTTTCAAAATTTAATTTCCAACAATCTTGAAATCGAATTTGGTTTGGAAAACTATTTAAGAATTACGGTTGCATCTATTTGGTTGGAATAGCCCAAAATGAAACCACACCAACCTGATTTGTGGGCCATGACTCATATAATCTAGAGTTATCATATCTCACATAATGGTCAAGATCTTATAGATACTTATTATGTAAGTTCTTTGGACCACATGTACAAAAGTGAACGTATGCACCAACTAAGTAGAATATACACTGATCTTAACATCCCTATACAATAAATATCAACCATATAATCTGGAACCCTCATATATCATCTAATAGTTAGGATCTTATACATATTTGGTGTACATATTTTCTGGACCACCTGTGCAAATCATCTAAAAAGCTTAAAGTTATGCACTGATGCTATAGTCTATTGATTGTTTTTATGTTTATGTCATTGACAATGTCGGTTTAACACACATAACAAGATCAAAGTCATATGTGGTGTCACACCAAGTAGATATCCACTAATATTCACCATTTGTGTACAAAGAGGATTGATCTGAGATGTATATAAAACTAGAATATCAGGGTATGACATAAGTATTAGGAACTTTTTCAACCACCATGCATGCATAAACAAAGAAGAACCACTTTCACATAGAATCTTTAAAATATAAATGATGGGAACCATGTGAATCAATGATGGTACTGTACACAAGAACATTATCATACATGTGCAAACCAGAAGTAAATAATATCACGATTATTTCATGTTATAAACCTTATTTGTCATCCTCCCTCAAGTCATTGCTTGCTTATGCCAAACACACATGATGATCCAAATTGTTCATCTTGTGCTCGTTGTTATTGTTATTGTTTGTATGTATAAATCCCGACCCGGATTCCGGATTTGAAACGTTGTGAGAATGAATGATAGTTGTGAATGTGGGGGGATCTAATGGTTTTAAGGCCCTATGATTTTAAAGAGAAAATAAAAGATTTCTTCATTTCTATTTTCATCTCCAAGGTTCTGTACGGTTAGAATTATTCTAATGTCTATCCTCTAGTTGTGTCTATTGTTAAACTTTTGCATGCACCAAAATTCTTGATGCTTAATATTCGTTACATACATCAAGTGTGTCCTTTGATGTCATGTTATGGGGTCAAAATATCATGTTTGGATCTCTGGTTACTATATAATAAGAAACGGTTCATGTAATTTACAAAAAAAAAAAAAGTTTATTAATCGATGACTGAGATTATTCTCTACTGTTCACCCATAAGAGTCTACTAGATGAACCATCTGGATCACTGGGGTGATGCTCCCATCTTTATAATGAATGACCGTCTTGATCAGGTGTCGATTCTTGCCGAAACCGTATATTAGGCACAAAGTTTATTAATTGGATGGCTAGGATCGTTGGTGCAATTTTGCAAAACTGGCCATTAGATAGTCCAAATCGACTCAACGTATTATAAAAATTTATCTTAAGAATTTTCAAATAAGCGGTCACGATTTTTTCTTGGTGGACAGAAGGAGTGAATCCCTTTAAAAGCAATATCTCCACAATTGTTGTTATAAACTGTTACACGAGTAGTGTACATCCTATTTAATTTAGCATAATTTAAGTTATGTTGATGTTAACATGCAGTTGGGTGATGTTACTCATGACTCATCAATTTTCTTTGTTGATTAATTGAGAAATGCAACACTCTCAAATAGGGAAAGATTCTAAAAGTTCTTATGTTAGGACGGTGCATGTGTGAGAGATCCCGACCATCTACCAAGTAGGGCTATAGATAAACAGGCTCTGTCTAAAAGCCAAATATGAACGCTGATAAGAAAGACATTCTCTTACAAGTACATATGATAAGTGGATTGACCAAATGGGACAGGGCATTGTCTATCATCAAATGCATATATTGCTTAGATCGGATTTCTCACACATGTGTGGCAAGTCATGTGAAGTAGGCATAACACTTCTCATTGCTGGAATAGTTTTCTGTCACATGATTTCTTGCTTACTTGGAATTATAACTTTAGATCATCTTTATGTCATCTATGGTGCCTACTGCATGCATAGAATCCATGATCCAAAATATCAACCTTAATCATGTTATTTTTCATATGGTACATGTAAGAGTGAAAATATTATTTAGTGGGTTTTGCCTTTAATGGCCTAAATGGAGGGGTATTCATATCGGACACATGACACATGCAGATGATGCATCAATGCTAGTCATTGATGGAAGTAATATTATGTGAAGGCAGAAGGTCAAAAGGTGAATAGTAAAAATAAAAATAAAAATACTCTTATGGTTTTCAACTAAGGAAATTGGTTGGAAAGACCCACTAAATGCATAGTCTAAATTCATCGCTAGATAACAATTGGATTATAGTTACAATTCATTTTAGATGTGGCTCATCATTGGTTGTTCTATAGAATGATGATGTGGTTCATCATTGGTTGTTCTATAGAATGATGGTTCTCACATGCCTTGATTGGAATGAATTCAATGGACATTATCAGATCGATAATTGAGTCAATTAAACCATGGGACTAGTTATAACTATATTCTTATATAAATAGTCATATTTTCTTCTTGTACGAATAAATCCGCTTGTAATCACATCCATCATCAACATCATTTTATGGTAGGATCCAATACTTTTTAAGAAAATATTATTTTCATCCGATCATATGTCAATCTAGGACACATGTGTTAGATCTAGTCAATTTATATGATAGTTCCTATGAAATCCTCAAACTCAAAATTTGGTTAATAGGTTTATCAGGTAGGCTATAGATATATCTATCTAGACTAAATCTGAAATTGTGGGGGTGCACTTGAATGCATTTAGATAAACCACTTAATCCATGGAGTACAAGTTTAGTCAATGAATATTTGATAAATGGGTTGACATGAAGGTTTGTACCAAGAAAGGTATATGATGAATGTTGTGGATCTATATGCACATGTGTTACATTGACATCATGTAGGTTTTTTTGAAACAAAATATCTGGAATCAAACCGATTACATGTTTTGATGATCTAATTGGTAGCCATCGAATAAATGTTCAGAAAGAAAATTGTTAGTGTTTTGAATTCAAAAGATAATTGTTGGGTCAATGGAATTTTCAGGCTATATTTTATTCTCATTGGAAGCTGGTTTTGGACATTTGAGATTGGTATTCATATGAGACTATAAGTTCATTTGATGAACTATGTTGTTTTACCATCAACAAATGTATCTATTAGTCAAATTTATGCACCTATGGAGCCCATTGTTTAATCCATCGATCAAGATACTTGATAATGTACTTGAACATTTCTCCTCCATATTCAGTTGCCAAATATCCATTGATTGTATTGAATTTTAATCTCTAATTGATAAATTGGCCAACCTTTTATGTGTTAGGGAACAGATGATAACATGATAATGTTGCGATATGATTACATGAAAGTTATACTCTATTTTAGTTGCCATATGTCTATGCATGACAGATTACTCTAGCCTCTTTGTACTGCAGATATAATAAGTTCGATTGACTTTACCACCAGTTAGTTGAATGGTGGTCTAGTGAGGTTGGTTAAATAGTAAGAGCACATTCAAGGCTAAGAAAGTTGGTTGTATGTAGAGCAGGTATCTGTTGCTTGATGGAATCGTAATTCTCTGTGAGGTTAGAAATGAGTTCAGTATGCTTTGGCTTGAGATACGAATAATCAAAGAGGCTGCAACTGACTGCCAAAGACTTGATTAAGGAGCAAAAGGAGGAATCAGCATAGGCAGAGGCTCATTTTTGAGTAGCTAGTTGGTGAGGCAATAGCTTGCCAATACGATGATCCCTAGCTGATCTGAAAGGATGATTAGCCACAATGGGACTAAGACGGGTGGAGGTAAAAGGCCTACGGGTCATAAATCCTCTGACCAAGTGACTATCTAAAAGATTAGTCAATGATACATCGAAGGGAATGGGGCTGAGCCTAATATATGAGCTATCAGTGTTGGCAACCCAACCTATACGAGTAGAGATCCTATTAGATAGGTTCAATGGGTAAACAACAAGATACGAGGTAGACGATTGCACTGATGTAAATGAGCCTCTTCTATGGTGTACAGTGCGAGCAGCAATGAAGAAGGATGAGTTTTTGAACTCTTAATGAATCCATAGCCATATATTTGGTGGTATACCCAATTGCTGCGTACACTTGATGGAATTTACCTATTTGGGTGTGGAGGTGAAGACCGCTTCCTATGAGAATCTATGCGAATTCTCTAGAGCACTCATGAAATCCAAGTAATGGTGCATGGCCGAAATGCACCGAACCGCAGAATCACTTGTAGCGAAAAAGTTGTGTGAGTGGCATGTACTTGCGATCTACATCAAAAGGAATCAGGTTCAAGACTATGGTGTCATCTGATTCCTGTAGACCTGTCATGTTTACTCTAATGTCGGTTCAAGTCTATGGTGACACCGGCACCATTGCACAACTCTTCCATCTTAACCTGAAATGTCAAAAATTTTGAAATATGTGGGGGATTGTTGTATTTTAAATTATTTTAAAATAAGTTAGTGTTTCAAAATATCCTACGGATCTGTCTTTTCACTGAAAGGTTATATCCTTTCAATTTTTGTTTTGAAAAGTTGTGTCTTTTGAAGCCTAAGGGTCGCACCACTTGGGTTTAAACCCAATAGTCACAACCCTTTATGAAAGGGTGTCTCTATACCCTTAAGGGTGTCTTCAGAAAGTCTATAAATAGACTTCTGATTTTAAGTTTCGAATTAGAAAATCAGGTTTCCTCTTAAAAATGTGTTCAAGTATTTTCTAGTTTGGGTTAAGACTACAAGTGGTTCGAGCCCGTGTATTGTGAGTGCACCGCTGGGACCGGGTCATAGTCGTTGTATCCTGGAGGTCGATTGCTCTGGAAACCTGTTGCACTTGGGACACTATCCAAGGGGAGCAAATTCGATTTCAAGCCGAGTGACTCACGTCACGCCTCGACTTATACAAATTGATAAGTTTTTTAACTTTCTTATTTTAATTTTATATAATTTAAATAGTTTTCCAAAATCCGATTTCCAACAACCCACACTTTGTATGGGCTGGATACCTGTACGTAAGTACCACATGTGAGGAGAATGAGCCAGCACCATTTTTCGTTTAAAACTAGTATGGAATCTAGCCCATGTTAAATAAGAGAGCTTTGCTAAGCGCACTCACATGAGTGTGATGTGACAGCATGGAACGGTAGGTTCGGGATCCAATCGATCCGTCACAAAGGGAACCACAACTCCAGCCCAAAAATGATAATGATGTAGTACCAGTCAAGTGGGCCACAGTTTTCAAAATAAATGTTGGGCTATGAAATTTTGGTTGAAGTTTTCTAACCCATTCACTTGTTTACAATACTGGGGCCACATGATCAGTGGACCAGATTTATTCTTAAGAAAAATTGTAGAAGGTCCGACCAACTTGGTAGCTGGATAGGACTCGCACCAATGTGCCATGCTCTCACATGTGTGTCGCGTACATGAGCTTTACTGTACACGTGTGTGAGCTTAGCAAAGTTCTAAACAATATATTCAGCAATTAAACCAAGGGCTATGATTCAGTGTGGGGCCGCTAATGTGTGTGGACGGAAACATGTTAGAGATCCATGCCCACGGCACAGGTGTTTAGAGATCTAAGTGCTTCATTAGTATAGTATGTAATGAGAAAATGATTAATACCAAAAATCAGGTAACACACTCATCAAGTTAGCCATATACTATACGTACTTTGAATTTGGATGGTATGATTTTTTATTATTTTAATCACTCAATTTTTTGAAAATCGAATGCCTTAAATTTATGTTGAAACGGAAGCTATCAATGAGTTGATAGTCTGGTTGACAGGTCGAAGGATCTCAAAATAATTTAAATTTTTGGCAAAACTTTTCGGATAGTTTTTAGAGTTTTTAACATGTCAAAAACTCTGGTCAACAAGTCGACTCGACTGATCGAAGCGTTTCGGCCGATTGACTTGACAGGTTGACAGGTTGTGCAGTTTTGCACATTTTTGTGCAATTTGTTTCTATTTTTGGTTTTACATAAATATATGGGTGTAGTTAGGATTAGACTGAATGTTAGACATGCTTAAAGGTTTGAGAGGGTTTTGGAGAGAGGAAAAGCTAAGTTTTTTTTTTTTTTTTTTGCTCTTGGAGTTTTGAATCGATAAGGTTTTCATTTCTTGTAACTTTGTTATTGATAATGTATTATCACTTTGTGCTGTGATTTTTTCTCGCAAAGATTTTTCCACATAAATTTAAAGTGTTTTATGTTGGATTTGCTTGTGCAATTGTGAGATTACCTTGTTTGATTTCTCTTTGCATGCTTTCGTAAGTCCCAACAAGTTGTATCCGAGCTAACATTGGGAAGTAAACTGAATCTGAAGGCAAGGTATCCATGACATCTAATATGAAGTTCAATATAGAGAAGTATTCTAGGAAAAATAACTTGAAACTGTGGAAGGTGAAGATGAAAGACCTTCTAGTTTAACAATGATTGGAAAATGCACTCCTTAAAAAGCGATCAGAAACTATGAAAGGATAAGATTAGAATAAGTTAGATTAAAAGTCCAATATCTCAATCCAGTTGTGTTTAATGGATGAAGTCATCTACAATGTTATGAGAGAGAAGATTTCGGCTTATACATGGACGAAATTAGAGAACATCTATGCGAATAAGTCTCTTAAGAATCGTTTCTATCTAGAGCTACAGTTGTTCAATCCGAAGATGACAAAGATAGGTGGCTCAGTATAAAGCATTCATGAACACGATTTAGTTGAGGGGAATAATAAATCAATTGCGACTTCAGTAGGTGGTTGTGCCAGTTAATTGTAACAGCAAAACAACGATCAATTTGGCAAAGAACTCGGATTATCATTATAAAACTAAACATATTGATGTGCATTATCATTTCATCCGATAGGTATTAGAGAAAGGCGGCGTGACTCTTGATGAGATCCATACAAGCGTAAATCCTCCTGACATGCTTTTAAAGGTGGCTCCTATAGAGAAGTTTAAGTTTTGTGCGACTTTTACGAGTCTGACAAAGATAAAGTGAAGATGAATTGTACACGATAATCAATGATTATGGAGCTATAATAGAGACAAAATAAAGATGGAAGATCGAACATGGCGTGTTGCAATGTGAAGGTTAGAGTCATAGTGGTTGAAAATCGGATGCCTAAAATCTATGTTAAAACATGGTCCATTGACCGGTCGACAGGTCGAACGATCTCAAAATAATTCGATTTTTTGGCAAAACTCTTTGGATAGTTTTTAGAGTTTTCGACCGGTTGAAAACTCGAAAACTCTGATCGACAGATCAACCTGACCGATCGAAGTGTTTTGACTGGTCGACGGGTTGCGCAGTTTTGTGTATTTTTGCCCAATTGGTTTATATTTCTGGTTTTTGCTTAAATATATGGGTGTACGTAATCGGGATTAGGGTGAATGCTAGACATGTGTGAGATTTTGAGAGGGTTTTGGAGATAGAAAACGCTGGGGTTTTTTCTCAAGGCTTCAAATTAATAAGGTTTCATCTCTTATAAGTTTGTTATTTATAATGTATTATCGCTTTGTGCCATGGTTTTTTTCCACATAGCTAGGTTTTTTCCCTTATATTTAAAGTGTTATCCATTAGATTTGCTTGTGCAATTGGATGATCTTGTTTGATTCATCTCTGTGTACTTTTATAAGTTCCAATACATTTTTCTTACGCAAATTTGACTTACTGGATTCATCATTTTTTGTCCATGGCATGTTCATAGATTACCTAACCCATGAATGCCCGGATCTCTGAAACACATGCCACATGCCTGGATCTCTCACAAGTCTTCCGCCCCCACACATGCCCCACCACTCATAGAATCACTGCCATTAAACAATTTCATTGTATAAACTCATTTCTTGTTTGAAGAATTCTGGACATGCGGTCTTAAGACTTGAATAGCCTGACCGAAGTGACTGAGGCAACTCGTACTCAAAACCCGAGTTGCCAAGTCTTTTAACAATGATTCTGATTACATTCGTTACATGAAAATAACAATTGATATATGATAAAATAACAAAAGAACAAGACTTCTTCCTCTTCATTCAAGAGTGTTGAGATAGTCTCATTATCATCCAATACTCCCCATTGTTTGTTGCACATACACATGCACAGTAGCAGTCACCGGCACATCCGACTCAATGACGACACGGTTCATCGATGAGTTCCGTAATGCGTGATTAGGGAACGAAGCGGTCGCTTGCAATGTGTATTGCACATGTTTGATAAGGTTAGGAAACAAGAGAACCCGCGAAAAATCAATAGCCCACGTCGTTTTGTTCCCTTCTATCGATCCCCTAGCGACCGTTGATTTAAGTGCCATCCCTTTTACATCGTTACGATCAACCTCCACTTGATCGATGTCTGTGAAGGACCCATCCAATTTCACAATCGGAGTCCCCTTATCATCTCCAGCAAACATGTTATCGACGATGCTGACACCACGAGCTTTGCCGTTCACGGACTTGAGTGTCACAAAAGCATCTCCAAGAAAGAACGTGCCAGATATATGAAGTTGCACCGGATCTTCTGCAACGATGCCAGTGTAATCCATGTAGCAATTCACAATCCGGGTCTGGGTCAGTCCGGGTAGCCGTAGATAAATCCCAGTCCCACCCCAACCTGTTGCTTTGTTGTAGCAATGAACTCCAGTGAGCACGTTAGCCTGGCCGGAAACTAGGACGCCTACCTCAGCAGAAAAGATGACGACGTCGGTGACGGCGTTGTCGTTACCCATGAGATTGATGGCTAGACCTTTGAAGTTCTTCTCATTAGGGTGACGACCGGATGTGATGTATTGGCCGAGGAAGGAGTTTCTGATGTAGGTTTCATGGCCACCTTGGACTCGGATACCATCGGATGTGAAGCGGGTAATGTAGCAGTTGTCTATGGTAGTTCTAAGTGAGTTAATGACTAAAATGCCCCCACCTCTAAGATTGCAATCTAACATGAGGTCTTTGAGTTTAATATCTTCATAGGATGAGGAGAATGCATTAACGGCTTCTTGCATGGGAAAGTAGTTGGCAGTGTCCATCTTTGTAGATGAAGATGGCCATAGTTCTATCAAGTGCCGTTCTTTTGGAAAATCATCAGATGCTCGTAAAGATCCGCCGTGTATCTGTCACCCAAAAAATAAAAAATAAAAAATCATATTAGTAATTTGTAAATTCTTTCTTACATACGTGAGTGCGCGCTTCCATACGTACGTACCATTAGGTTCCCCCCACCAGAAGCAGGCAGCCTCAATGGACGGCTTATCTTGTAAATCCCTCCATCAAGGTGGACCTGTGCACCACCAAGATCAGTAATTCCGGCCATCAACACTCTATCTTCATCAGGTGCCTGAAATGCATCTGAAATTGCCCTCATGATCGCATCCGTGCTATCGATCTTGCCGGTGGGGTCCGCGCCATAGACGGTCACATGATATACACGTGACCTTGGAAGTATCTGCATCGACAATGATAATATTAGCATTATAATCGTCCTAGTCCTCATCGTTGGCATTAACATGGCCCATCATCGTCATCACTACCGTTATCATACATAGGGAATGATATTCACCATGTGTAAGATCCAGGCCGTTCTTCATGTGGATATTCATCCAACCAGTCCACTCATCGGTTGGACCAATTCACTGAATGAATCATCAGATGAACGGTCCAGAGACTCTCGTGTACCTTGTTGGCATGTGGACGGTTGGATTTGGATCCATGCAGTATCGTCAGAGGAATTATAGGGTGCCACTAAATGCGGGGACCATGGCTGGGTAATCCAAACCGGTGGCTGGATTAGATAAACACTTGATGAGGCTTGCCTCAAAGATATTCAGGATTGTAAGATCCTAGCAGTTTGATCAATGGCCCACAAAGAGACGGTGATTTTGATAGTCCGTGCTCAAAGAAACATAGTTCAATGATCCACGTGGGAATTTTTTGGGTTTCCCCAATCGAGTGAGGGCCATCACATAAACGGTTTGGATCACTGATACATGTCCCCACATGTAAACAATTCACTTGTGATCAATAACACAGGAAAAGCAACACAACGCAACATAATCCTCTGCCTACCAATAAAAATACTACTAAGATCAACCAAAAAAAAACAAAAAACTAAGATGGACAAGAACAAGATGCGATCATCACCGTTGGTCTGAAAGTCGGTGCAGGAGAAAGAGAAATTCTGCTACGAAGAAGGATCCTTGCCTTGATCTGCTCCATCCGAAACGTTCCATCAAGGTTACTGTCGCCAATGTAGCGGTCTTCTCGCCAATCCTCTCCATAAGCGTGGATCACAATAAAACTCAATACGCCCATGGTCAAAGGCCACACCAAACAATATCTTGATACCAGATGGCCCATTTTAGCTCTATTCAAGCTTTCAAAGAACTCAAAGAGAAGTAATGCATTTTATACGCTAAGGCATGGACTACAGCAGGACGTGAAAAGACCGGTGCCTAACTAAAATCTCCTCGCAAATTGGAATTCTACCTTTGAAAATTAGAAATAATCAAATACAGCTGCTTGTATCATAAATTCTAATACGGTCATTTTTTCCCACAAATATATTACATCTGTGGAAGATCCATTCCACGAAAAAAGCAGGTCACATCAAAATGAACTGCTGTTATGAAAATCAGTCGGATCCGGTCATTTTGTAGGCCACAAAAGTACGCTGGCTCATAATGTTTCCTGTCCATTGATTTCCACATCGTGTCCGAAACAGTAAGTATATTAGTCTGATCATCATCGTGTTAGCCTTTTCCACGGATCAAATGTTAGCGGGAAAAGATGGAATGGATCGTTACTTTTGGTACAGTCGCTGTATCTAATCTAACGTTTCAACCACACGTAGTAAACCTTTTCTGCTCCTTTGTCGCGTAACATACTCGTTCAGAGTCCTAGTCTATCATGTGTAAGAGGACCTACCACGGAAACGGATTGGCTACTCCCCCTGCCACCAGTTAATGGCTGATGTTGGGTGTTCTGCGAGCCCCACCATGATGTATGTGTTTCATCCATGCCATCCATATATTTTGCTAGATCATTTTGTGAAATGAGACTAAAAATTAGTATATCTCAATCCCAAGTGGACCACATTACAGAAAACAGTGTTGAATTAACTTCAACCATTAAAAACATTCTGGGGGCATAAAAGTTTTGGATCAAGCTCATCTTTGCTTTTTTCCCTTCATCTTGGTCTGTATTACCTAAACAGTACATTGAGACTTAAAGAGGATTTTAATGGTGGATATCTAATCACTATTGTTTTCCCAAGGTGCGGTCCATCTGAAATTTATATTCCTCTCATTTTTTATATCAAGCCTTAAAATTATGGATAAAAATCGATGAAACACGTACATCGTGTTGGAGCCCACAGATCACCGACCACCAGCCACGGGCGGGGGGAGTAGTCAATCCGGTCTCATCTACCACACGCCCACGTGGAAACATAAATTCAGAACTGTTCATCTAGTGGGACCTTCCTTAGGTGGCCCATTATTCGAAAACCATACTAATGGAATTATCATAATAGGCTCTCATTTCTTACCTGAACGTACCCATTTGAAGGCCACAGTTAAATGCTTAGAAACATCCCTTTGTGGACGAGTTTTTAAATATGGGCCATTCAAGTTGGGGTCCACTAGATGTACCGTCCCGATACACAATTTATTTTTCAACGTTTACGATGAATGTGTGAATTTCTTGTGTTGTGATAGAGACGAATCTATTTTCCTCCTCTTTGAAAAGTATGCAAGTTAGGTGCCTCTCCGTCCACAGGAGTAGCTAGAGTTCGTTGTACCTTAGTCGCGAGTCAGGACTTAGTGTTTGTCGACACCCACTGGGTCCCACATGCTGATATGGTCCTATGATTTGAACCGTCCATTTTACCTTTATTACCGTAAATAATCTATAATCCTATAATGACATGTCATAGATGAACTTAGCCTTTGATTTTTGGAGTTGAGTTCCAGCCATTGAAAATTTTCTTTTCATTGTTCCAAATTCATCCATAGATGGTGATGGTCACAATCACCAGTTCAGCCTAGTTTTATATATTAAATATCGTGGACGGTTCCGATCTTCTGAACACTCATCATGTGAGCCACAGTAGACCGCACATACAACGAGCCGCCGAATTATATGGGACGTGACCCATGTGTTTCCGTGATATAAGGCGGGTCCGCTGTCCGTGGTACGGAAATTCAGGCCATTGGTCTGTTGTACCATCCCCGATTGACCGTCTCCCAAATTCTGGACTTTTTCTTAGTTGAACGTCGATCGCTGGTGAATTTCTCTTCTTTGCCGTCCATCCTAGGCTACTAAATTTCAAGGTTAGCGGATTCGGTGTTACCCTTACCGCGGGCCCACCTCGATGATATGTTGTATATGTTGTAAAAATATTGATTTTTAAATATATTTTAAATAAAATATAATATATATATTATATAAAAAGTTTAGAAAAATACTATTTTGTGGGTTTTTGGGAATAGTCCCACATGGGAAAGGGAAGAGAAGAAAAATGATTTATATGAAAACAGTGGAGTATTATAATATTTACTTACCTAGTCCTTGAACTATGGACCTTGGAACTCTCGGGCTCGGGCTCGAGCTCGGTGCGAGGGTGTGGACATGTGAGGCAGTGTGGCTGTAGAGGCGCTAGTGGCGCACTTTGCACTTCGCACGTGTGCGTCGTGGTACGACTAATGGCTAAGGCAAATGGTTGGCTGGATGAAAATTTAGAGGACTGAATGAGAGTCTCTCTGATTATATAGAGGCTGAAAATATAGCTGTTGCACAAATGTGTAACAACTATGGACTTAATTACAAAAAACTGTTGTCAACAGTCATAAAACGGCTAGCCCAACAGCTATAAAACGGCTAGTCAGCTTTCTCACAACAGCCATATAACGGCTAGTTTCCAACAGTCATAAAACGGTTAGTGGATTTATGTCCCTGGACCATAACTCCCAGCCATCTGAGCCTATAAAAAGAGGGTCTGGATGGGTTTCCAAACCATCTCAACTCATTCCAGCAAACCCATACGAACTGAGACAGCCAGCCCCTCTCAACTTATATACTTTAGTGCTTCCAACAACAAGCAAGGCTTGAACCTTAGTTCGGCGTGGTCTAGAACGGTTCAACTGAACCAGTAGCTGAAGAATTGAACTGACCAGTGCAGTGGTCGAAACCATTTTTCTCTTTATTTTTCTTTCTTTTGGGATTTTTCTCTTATATTGTAATACTGCCAGAAAGTGTGAAATAGAATTCCATTTGGTGGGCCTTCGTGTTTGCTGAACGCAGACCCACATCAGGCTCGTCGTATCCTAGAAGTAATTTGCCTGTAACCTATCAGCATACTCAATTTATTTAAGTAGGGGCAAATAACGCTTTAAGGACAACGTTTTTCAGACGTGCTTCAGCCTGTCCTTATTTCTAATTATCGTGATTTTTTCGGTTTCCATATTATACAGAAATTACATTAATCTGTATAATTTCCAACAATCTTAAAGCGATATTTGGTAATGGAAGCTGACAATGTTTCATCCATCAAGTTGATGAATCAAGACTTGATACGTCTTGATTGGTTCGATGAAACCAATTTTACAAGATGGTAAGACAAGCTGAAATTTCTTCTGACGGCGCTGAAGATTTACTACATACTAGTTCCTAATTTGCAAGCGCTACCTGAAGCAACAGACAAAGACACACCTGAACAGGTGGTTGCTCGCACCAAACGAGCCAAAGACGAACTCTTGTGTCGAGGACACATTCTGAAGCTCTCTCCGACCGTCTGTACGATTTTTACCAACAAACGTCAACAGCAAAGGAGATCTTGACCACTCTGAAGTTCAAATACAAAGCTGAAGAAGAAAGTATCAACAAGTTTCTCATCGCCAGGTATTTTGACTTCAATATGGTAGATAACAAACCGCTACTACCCCAAATCCAAGAATTGCAGGTAATAGTAAACAAAATCAAAGCGATAAAGATAGATCTTCCTGAATCATTCCAAGTCGGGGCTATAATCGCCAAATTGCCACTGATGTGGAAAGACTATAAAAAGAAGTTGCCGCATAAAACTGAGGACTACACACTGGAACAAATTCAGAAACACCTCAAAATTGAGGAAGAATTCCATAACCGCGATAGTAAGAATGATAACGGGAATGCCTCGTCCAAAGTTCATGTAATAGAGAACTCTAATAACAAACATCCCGAGAAGGACAATTCCCTGAAACCCAATAAAGGGAAATTCAAGAAAAACACCCAAAAGAAGAACCGAAAGTTCAAAGACCCATGCCATGTCTATGAAAAAACTGGGCACTATGCTCGAGTATGCCGATATCATAAATCTAAACAAGAGGCAAGTGCAGTAGAAGAATGCGATATTGTGGCAATGATCACTGAGGTGAATACCATCTAAGGCAAAGTTCCAGGTTAGTGGTATGATACTGCCTCTATAGTACATGTGTGCTATGACAAATCTGCCTTCAAAACTTATGAGGAATTGACCGATGGTCAAGAAGTCCAGATGGGTAATGAAGTCCGATCGAAGGTCGTCGGCAAAGGAATTGTCGAACTGATATTCACCTCTGGGAAGAAAGTGATTCTGACTAATGTACTGTACGTCCCAGAATGAGGCGAAACTTAGTTTCTGGGGATCTTCTGGGAAAATCAGGTATAAGGGTGGTGTACGAGTCAGGTAAACCGATTCTGTCTAAGAATGAGAATTTTGTCGGAAATGGATATGCTTGTAACGGGATGGTCAAGTTTTCTCTAAATGAAAGTAGCACTTCTGCGTATATGGTTGAATCCGCTGGACTGTGGCATGATAGACTAGCCAATATAGGGTATAGTACCTTGAAGTTCATGGCTAAGAATAATTTAATCTCATACACGAATAATGAAACTGAAAAATGTGAAGTGTGCATACGATCCAAAATGACGAAGAAACATTTTCCAAGTGTTGAAAGATCGTCCCAAGTTTTGGATCTTGTGCACAGTGATATCTGTGAGTTAAACGACATTCTTACTCATGGAGGTAAATGGTACTTCATAACCTTTATAGATGATTGCTCTAGATATGTGTATGTGTACCTATTAAAGAGCAAAGATGAAGCATTGAACATATTCAAGATATATAAAGCAGAAGTAGAGAATCAACTAAATAAGAAGATAAAAAATCCTCCATAGCGATAGAGGAGGAGAATACTTCTCCAATGAATTCGATAGCTTTTGTGAAGAACATGGACTAATACATCAGTGTACAGCGCCATACACACCTCAACAAAACGGAATAGCCGATTAGATAGGTTGAGGTTAAGACTTTCCGATGCTTCGGAGTCATGACGGAAACCCATTGCTTCCCCCCGACAACAGGACACCTAGATGGGAGTTGGCAACCCGTGCGCAATAAACGATCCAGGTCTGCTGGATGGAGACTCTTTGTCGGCAATCTTGATTTCAACATTTCGGTGGAGGAAGTCAGGCGGAGGTTTGGACAATTTGGAGAAATATCAGACATCTACATCCCCAACTTTGCGGTCACAGGAAGGAAGAAGGGCTATGGCTTCGTCCATTTTAAGAAGAAGGAGGACGCCATTTCAGCAAGGGAGATGCTCCATGATCGGTTTCTCTCCAGAAGGCGCATGGTGGTGAACGACGCAATCCAGCGTGTACGACCCTCTTCTCCTCACCCACCTGCTCCGATAACAGGTACGAATCTAATACCCTCATCCCTGAACAGAATGAAGGATCGAAATCCGCAACCTCTCGATGACAGGTTGCATGTTCCCACCCTCCTCACGAAATCATTTGCTGAGGTGCTCAAACCCCCTCTACCTCCCAAGCTATCCGAAGCCATAGTAGTTCCCAAGTGGATTTCGGATAAGGGAAGGATCTCCCTCAACCATGCCCTAATGGGAGAAGTTTACAGCCAGGATGATGCTACTATAGACCTACTGGAGGGGATTTGATCCTTTAGATTCAGCAAAACGCGTCTGGAGATTTTCCGCTTGTCAGCCACGGGATATCTAATCAAGTTTGAAGCCAGGGAGGATCTTATAGCCTTCTCAAGGGATAAACTCCTGCAGAACAAATTGTGCCTAATCAACGCGAGAAACTGGAGTCCGACCTCTCTGATTCCAGGCAGGGGCTCTTGGATTCGAATGGAAGGAATCCCCATTCATGCCTGGAGTGAGCACACAATTGGTCAAATTGCAGAGCAGCTGGGGTCAGTGTTGAAGCTCGATAAATGCTCGATTGATGGCCCGAACCGGTGGTTTGCAAGGGCCTTGATCCTTCCTCACCTGGACGCCCCACCTTTTAAGAAAATTACTCTGTTGGTTGATGGTAGACCACACCAGATCTTTGTCTCAGTAGAAATGAGCGGCCATTCTCTCGGTAACCATCAAGGCTCAGGTACGCACCCTGTCAAACCTCAAGAATCCACCAAACAATGGGTTACTAGGGCATTTGCCGAACAATTGTTACTTCAGTCAGACTCAAAACAAGGAAATAACTGCCTCGAGGAAGCAGCCACTATGTCGATCTGCCCCCTCCCAATCTCCAACAGAGGCTCGGCACCCCCAAATCATACCTCAGACCCAACAGCTCCGGAGGTGAGCTATCAACCACACCTTTCCCCTAGCCCTATCCAAGGGTCTTTCTCATGTCAGGATCACCAGACTCTTGACATGCCCAACCAGCCTACCATGACATGCCTCCAATCCTCCCCTCCTATTGATCACCCAATCAGTCAAACTCCTGCCCATTCCCCTTCCCTCATGCAGCTACAACCTCATCTGGTCAGCCCTCCTAAGGCCCAATGTCATTTCCAAACCCCCTCCCACCTAGTTTACCCTGACTTGGACGCAACCTACTCCATTAGCCTCCCTGCTATCGAGCTGCAAACCCCATCCCACTTACCTCACCCTACCCCTAATGTCATGGAAGCGTGGGAGCGGTGGCTATCAGGGATCAAAGGCCTATTCAAAGAATCAGTGGCCTACCCCTAATGTCATGGAAGCGTGGGAGCAGTGGCTATCAGGGATCAAAGGCCTATTCAAAGAATTAGTGGCTAGGCAGAATTGCGAAACCTTGACAGCAGCCAGATCTCAGTCTTCAACTCCAGTTCATGTCAACAGTCGGAATCCCACACCTGCTCAGAATTCTGACCTCCTGAGGAGTGGCCTGGCAGGTTTTCCTCATGAGCCCAATGTTGATGGGGAGGGAGTTGGAATCACCACGTCAAAGGAAGTCGACGACCAACTCAATCCGGCTATGCAGATCTGCCCTCAGCCCAAAACCACAGGGGGCCTGGAGCTATGGGTGGATATTCAAGGAGGTTCAGATGCTACTTTCTCGTCGCCTTCAAGAGATAATAGTGAGGCGGAGCAGCCTCATACAGGAAAGAGGACAGGAAACTCAGGGAGTAAGCTTAAGAAGAAACTCAGTCAGATAAAAAGAAAGAGCCAAAGATTGAAAAGTAAACAGAAACGGGCTGAGAAAAGAGGGTGGTTGTCTGATGATTAACATAATTTCCTGGAATGTGAGAGGGGTAGGCAATGCCCCAACCATCCATTATCTGAAAAGGCTTATAAGAAAACACAGACCAGAAATTCTTGTCCTTCAGGAACCTATGATCAGAGAATCGCGGAAAGCGATACTGGCTGCGAAGCTGGGATTTGCTACCCATACTTCTGAGGCCATGGCCGAAAAAAAAAATTGGATATTGGTCTCTGCTTCCATCCAGGTCCAGCTTCTGCGGTTTTCCCCTCAATGCATTACCCTCCGCCTTTCTTCTACCGCCTTTCCTCAACCTCTAACAGTCTCAACTGTCTATGCCAGCTGTTCAAAAGACCTGAGAAAGGATCTCTGGGAAGAGTTGCATTCTGTTCAAGCGTCCACCCAGGGGCCCTGGCTGATAGGTGGGGATTTCAACACTACCCTTTCGCCCCATGATAGGCATGGCGGTGTCCCCCCAATGACTGGTGCCATGACTGATTTTCAGAACCTGGTCAATGACACCGGTATGATTGATTTGGGGTTTTCGGGTTCTCAGTACACTTGGTGCAATAACAGATCCGGAAGAAGTCGCCGCTGGGCTCGGCTAGACAGAATTTTCATCAATATGGAGTGGCTACAATCTTACCCTGCGTCCAAGGTCGAGCACCTTACTAGATCTCACTCCGATCAGTCTCCCCTGCTTCTCTCTAGTCATGCCAATCAGTCCACTCTCCCTCGTCCATTCAAGTTTCAACGAATGTGGACAGTTCACGAGGAGTTCATCAAAACAGTCTCCGACAACTGGAACAAGGAAGTCACAGCCGCTTCCATGCACAAGTTTCATATAAAGCTGAGAATGCTCAAGACCAAGCTCAAACTCTGGAATAGAGAGGTCTTTGGGGATATTCATAAGTCCGTTCAAGAGGCTGAAGACGCCGTTTCACAGACTGAGCAGGACCTTGCTTCCACTTACTCAGAATCCAACCAGTTGAAGGTTAACATGGCGCATGCCAGGCTTAACAAAGTTCTACTTCAACAAGAAATTTTTTGGAAACAAAAATCAAGAAATCAGTGGCTTAAGGAAGGTGATAGGAACACCAGGTTCTTTCACAATTCTGTCCTCATTAGGCACAAAAAGCTGGAAATTTCCAAGATGAAGACAGACTCGGGAAATTTCATTGATAATATGGACGAGATTGGAGCTTTAGCAGAAAATTATTTCAAGGCCATATTCTCATCTGAGGGAGTTTCACCAGACCAAACCATTCTCAACTCCATTCCGAGATTAGTGACTGACTGAATGAACTCTTTCCTTCTTTCGCCCCTCACGCTTGCGGAGGTCAAGTCTGCGGTGGCGTCTATTCCTGTTGATAGTGCTCCCGGTCCTGATGGTTATAGCGGTGCTTTCTACTCCTCATGTTGGGATGTGATAGGTTCGGATCTGTATGAAGCGGCCAAGGATTTTCTCATGGGGGGTCCCATCCCTAGGGCCTTCCAATGTACCCAAATTTGCCTTATCCCAAAGAAAAAGAACGTTAACCCGAACTATATCTCTGACTACAGACCGATTAGCCTATGTAATTGCATCATGAAGATCTTCTCCAAAATAATGGCGTCCAGGCTCTCACACACCCTTCCTACTCTCATCTCCCCTGAGCAAGGGGCATTTGTCAAGGGCCGGCTGATATCAGAAAACATATCGATAGCCAGAGAGATGATACAGGAGATTGATCGAAATGTCTATGGGGGAAATTTCATCATCAAATTGGACATGGAGAAGGCTTATGACCGCTTGGAATGGAATTTCATTTCTTCCGTCCTTCATAAATTCGGCTTCAATCGTCAGTGGATTCTTCAGGTCGAGCGTTGCTGGAAGAATGTCTACTTCTCCGTTCTTATCAATGGAAGGAGTTATGGTTTCTTTCAAGCTAGTCGAGGAATCAGACAAGGCGACCCAATTTCTCCCTCTATCTTCATCATAGCTGCAGAGGTCCTCAGCAGGGGCATCTCGAATCTGTTCTTAACAGGCATTTGTCAAAAGTTCAGCCTGCCCCAACGATGTCCTCCGATAACCCATCTTCTATTTGCTGATGATGCAATCCTATTTCTCAATGGCAGGCTCTCTAATGTGCGCGTTTTGCTGAACTTTATTCACCAATACGAATCCTCTTCGGGTCAACGGGTGAATGCAGCGAAGACGGTCTTCATCACGCCTAAGAAAACCACCCGGCATAAAGTCAATCGCCTCTCAAGTATCTGTAACGCCCCAAACTTTTCAATACTCGAGTATTGAAAGTTCTCGAGCGTTACCTGAAATTTTACTTATATGTGCATGTGTACGATACCAATTCGACAATCCTAGCCTTACATCCTCGCCCTGACACAAACCTAACCGTTAGGAATGACCCTCATTCATAAATTAAGCCATCTAACCGTTGATTTCTAGGAAGGACCATCCATCGCATGATTTGACGAAGTACCTTCCCACGAAGGGCACGACGAATAACTCCCTATCCGTAGTGATTTAGATATACATTTATTCATAAAAATTTCTTAGAGACGTGCCCATAACCATGTGGACCCGTTGGATTGCCCAAAACTCACAGATCAGCAATAATTACGGAAATGCCATTGACCTGTACCCCTAAATTCCAATTCACATAGTTCTCATTATCCGTTTTATGTGAAATTTTATACCAGGCCTAATTATCATAAATTAACCGTACACATCAAGTTTCAGCCCTTAGATCATAGTAGATTAACTAATTGACCTCTACATCCGTTCGTGTACTTATCAGATCAAAATTCTGATCCGTTCATCTTGTTCGTCACCTGTGAATATGCTTAACCCACCATCAGAATTATGATCGGAGAAACTCACACACGTGAATAAAACACTTTAATCTGACTATACATATGCTCTACCCCTAATTACTCCAGAAACTCACTTTATGCCCATCCACTTACGGAACTGACCGTACATCCACCTATATACAATGTCAGAGTGTTAATCATCAGGCTTCCTTATATTTAGTGAGTCATCTGACTATCCATCATGTCTGGATCCGCCACATGGGCCGCCCGAATATTGGGATGAATCAGTAATTTTGAAGATCTTAGAATACAGGTCCAAACCACCCGACAACTTATCAATCAGAGGTGTACAAATGTTATTTTAAATTTTAAAGTGTGTTAGCCATTAAAGGAGCATCTTGGCCATCCGTAATGGATCAAGGCCCAATTTTAACCTATTGAGAGGGAGAGAAAAATAATGACCACATGTCAAATTTCACCCCATTTGGACGATGAAGTTGTGAGTTACGGATGGCAGAAGTTTAAATAAAAGAAAGGGTAAATTTGTAAATAAGATGATGCATGGCACTGTAGTGGAGAATTTCAATTGAGTTTAACGGTGAATGTTCATGAGTTTCGGTTGAACTCTGTGGAACAACTGATCAACCGAACCAATTCATTTTTGACGTTGTGCCCTAAAATGGCGAAACAAACCGGATAGACGGAACGGATCCTCAAAATAAACATGTATGTGGACCCCACATGATACACAGTCAATCACGTAACAAAAGTTACGTGGATTCAGGAATCTTTAGCAGTTGAGAAGCGTCTACCTACCACATGTATCGTGGCCCACTAAAGACTTGGATCTACTCCATCTCTTGACCCATGGCACAACACGATCTTCTCGTCCTAATGAAAGGAATGGATTTTCCCAAACGACATCACAAGTGGACCCAACCGATGCCACAAACCAAACCGAAGTCGAATTTCAAAGACACGCTGTAACAGCGTCCAAAGGAAGCACGACAGCGGGGATCTCCCACTAGAACTCTGACTTCAGCTCCTTGTGCAAGATCCAAACCGTCCAAATCAGTCCCTAGGAGAGTCCGACTCCCTCCAAGGACGCTGAAAAATTGGATCGACCCCTCCATTCCAAATTTCCCCGCTGCTGCACCTGCGACAAGAAAAGCAGGATCGTTTCCTGTTACGCAAACAGGAACGTACGCGAGTAGAGTCCCGATTCATCCTTGCTGCGTAAACTCTCTTACGCACAGAAGCTTCTAGGTGCGGGCTGGCTATAAATAGGTCCTGCCATCCCACAAGAAAGGAAAACGAGAGAGAGAAAGGTGGTAAAAGAGAGAGAGAGAGAGAGAGAGAGAGAGAGGAAGGGAAAGATCCGGCAACTGTCGCCAGATTAGCTGTCGTGTAGCAGAGAAAGAAAGGAAAGAAAAAAAAAAAAAGAAAGAGAAAAGGGAAAAAGAAGGAAAAGAAAAAGAAAGAAAAGAAAAGAGAGAGAGAGAAATAAAAGAGAAAGAGAAAGAAAAGAAAAGAAAAGAAAAAAAAAAAAAAAGAGAAAGAAAAGGAAAAAAGAAAAAAATGAAGAAAGTGGCTGAGTTGACTCACAAAGTTTGAGTCGAGGCCATTTAAGTAGGTTCAGGTCAGCAAATTATCCTTATCCCTTAATCCTACACTACCTTCTTTCCGCCCTTCCTGCCTTTCCTGATGACTCAGTGGAAGAGCTTGCCAAGAGTTGGAAAGAAAATAAAGAGTTTCGCATGGTATAAAACTCCTAACAACCACTTTAGTTGAATTTAAAACAAGCAAATCTAAACAGACCAAGACATTTAAACCTAGAAGATATTCAGACAACAGGTGAGGGTTCTATCCTTTAAACTTACAGTAATTCTTATACTTTATCTGTCTTCATACTAGTTATTTTGGCTTCTATATATGCTTTCATGAATTTGATATTGCCTTTACATGTATTCCTTTTATACATCAATTTGAATCTTCCATGTTATTATATGTTTCACCAGCAATTTAGGCCTTTTCATGCCTTTTATGATATGAATTATCATGTATTCCATATTTACATGTTCCTTGAGAATTATCTTATCAATTGATTTATTGGCCCTTTTGGGATTATGACCTGATGTCAAATACAAGAGAATTTCTCTGAATTTATGTGAGGCCATGGGTACAAGCCTTGCCCCTGCCTCAACCATTATTGAGTTGGCTTTGCCACTCGTCTTTATATGTGAGTTGGCCATGTCACTCGTCTTTTTATTTGTGTTGGCTCTGCCACTTTTCTTTTGTGGAATTGACCATTGTCACTCTTCTCTTATTATGTTGGCCATTGCCACTTTTGTGGAGTTGACCATTGTCACTATTCTCTTATTATATTGGCCTTGTGCCGTCTATCTTTAAAAGGCACGGGCATATGTCTTGTTATTCCAGAACCTCCATGATTCAGTTTATATTCTTCATGGTTCATGTTATACTCTTCATGATTCAGTTATATTCTTTATAAGAGCAAGTGATGTGTTATGAGGTATCACGACTAGTGAATCGATTATCTTATCATGGACGTAATGCGTTACGGGTAGCGGCCCTCTTGGTCGGCACGTAAATCCGAGGGTTGGTTGGTGTGGTGCACAATCGATGTATGTAAATCAGCATACGTGTTACATCAACTTTTCGGGATTGGATGTCGCAATTAGTCGCTCCATGAACACATCGTGTTACGTAAATCCCCCAACCGCGTGTTGTGTTGCCTTGAGATGTTCGCATAAATCCACGTTAGCGTTGGCCATGCCGGCGAATATCAGTAGTTATGGGATGCGGGTCTAGTCGGATTTCCTATGAATTATATTCTACATTGTGACGATCACTACGTATGATGAGCCGCACACACTATGCTAGGCATGCATCTCAGGTAGGTTGTTTGCACATACGGATATCTTATGTATTAGACTAGGCGTATCAGTGCCCCTTACTTACCGTTATGAACCTCTTGAATTGTTGTTAATCTTAAAGGATAACCTTCACTATGAGTAGGGCATTGACCCTCTCCCAACCTTACAGATTATGCAGGTGATGTACAGATTAAAGACTTAGAGAACTACTTCCTTAAAGAAGATCACACTGAAAGAATATGAAGACAGCTTTTTACTTAGTTTTATATCCGATGTGAACTCTGATGATGTAACGAACCTCCCATTATGAGGCCTTGATTATTCCTTTTATTCTGGTGACCTATAATCAATACAGTTAATTTCCCTCTTGTGAATGTTACCTCCATGAATGTATTTGGATGTAAACAAACGAAAAAAAAAAATAAGGTGCGATTTTAGAACATCCAGTTGTACATTAATAACGCCCGGTTTCCTCGGGCACGAGTACAAACTTCTGGCCGTGAAAATTTCGGGCTGTTACAGTATCACTGGATACACCCACTCTTCCCTGCCTATAACTTATTTGGGTGTCCCATTAAGCAAAGGTAAGATCAGGAGCCCGCTTTTGCAGCCAATCGTCCAGAATATCATCAACAAAATTGAGGGATGGCAAGCCAAATTCCTCAACCAGGCAGCAAAACTGACCCTGATAAAGCACGTCCTTTCAAGCATCCCAGTTCATCTTCTTTCAGGTATCAATATTCCAAAATCAGTTTGCAAAATTCTGAACAGAGCTCTAGCCAATTTTTTCTGGGGAAGCTCGGAAGAAGGCCTTAAGAGACATTGGATTAATTGGATGAAGATTTGCGCGCCCATTCAGGAAGGAGGCCTGGGCATCAGGTTATTTGAAGACGTCATGCAGGCCTACAGAGTGAAGATGTGCTGGAATTTGTTGGAGAGCAAATCATTCTGGGCAACCTTCTTCTCAACAAAATACTACTGGAATTTCATTTTAAGAAAAGGCAACGCCTCATCGGTCTCGTCGTCTGTCTGGAAGGAAATGCTCAAAGCTCTTCCATTCGCTCTCAGCCATTCCAGATGGCTCATTAGAAATGGTAATATCAGTTTCTGGGTTCACAATTGGTCGGGTTGTGGGCTCCTTGCCGCTGCGATTGTGCGACCGGTTCCTCCCACCTTACTTTCGGCCAAAGTTAATGATTTCAATCCTCAGTCTGGGCGATGGAGTCTAACTGACATTCAGGAATATATTTCCCATGCTGCTATGCAGTCTATTGCTCGTTCTCAGGTCGCCTTCACCAACCGTCTGGATCAGCTCATTTGGGACCAAACTTCTTCAGGTAAATTCACTCTACAATCTGCCTGGAACGCGGTTAGGATGCAACGCCCGGATGTCCCCTGGATTAAGTGGTTCTGGAACAAGCACCTCCCACCAAAAATTGCCATTTTCAGCTGGAAAGCTGTCCACAAAGCTATCCCCACCGACACTGCTGTTCAGAGATTTGGCGTCTGCACGGTCTCTCGCTGTGAATGTTGTAGGAGCAACGCACCTCAATCTGGCCCAGTGCAGTCAGTTTCTCTGCATCTTTCTCTGTCAACCGACTAGGATCAGATTCAAGCTGATGAACCCCCGCGAGTTTTGGCTACAAACGTGGCAGCTCTACCAAGTCCTCACCTTGGCATGCAGCGGCAGGATGTTTCGGAGTTTCAGACTGGGGGAGCTATTGAAACCATCGATCACCTCTTCTGTCAGGGGAGAGTTGCTGACAATGTGTGGAAACATTTCCACACCCTTTTTGGCATCCCGTTCATCCCCAACCAATCGGTTCTGCCTCGCCTGCGGCAATGGCTTCTTGCGGGTAATCTCAAGTCAAGAGCCTCCACTTTGACGGGCCTTCTTCCTTGTCTTGTCTTATGGGAAATCTGAGTCAGCAGAAATTTGTCGCGGTTTGAAGGGCGCTTGATGTCGTCGTCGTCCATCATTTCCAAAGTCTCCAACTGGCTGAGAGAGATTGAGATGTCTATTATGGAAGACGAAAGTCCGTCCTTCGCAGCCACCCTCCTCAATCAATCCCTGCACATTAAGGGCCCAGCCCCTATTCCAAGAAATGCCCCTCTGGTTGTTAGATGGAGTAAGCCGCCTGTGGGTTGGATTAAATTAAACACGGATGGTTCGGCTAGAAATAACCCAGGTGAAGGGGGAGGAGGTGGGGTATGTAGGGACCATACTGACAAAATGATTTTTGCTTTTTGTAGATACTATGGCACAGTCTCAAACACGATGGCAGAAGCGCAGGCAATGAGTGATGGCATTAAAATCTGCTCCAGACTGGGATTGGTCAATGTCATAGTCAAATCCGACTCCAAAGTTGTCGTCCAAGCGGGTCAAAATCAGCTCTAAACCTGTCCATGGAAAATCTGGTATCCGATGGGTGAGATTCTTGCCAATGGGTACTCTCTGAATCTTCATTTTACGCACATCTTTCGGGAAGGTAATGCGTGGCGGATGCCTTAGCCAGGCTGTCAAGTGCGGGCTGCCCAGACAGAACCTTCGTCAACGCTTCAGATCTCCCTTCACACATCAGAGGAGCGCTTGTCCTGGATAGATCTGGCCTTGGATCTCTGAGAAGGCCTTAGTTTGGCTTGATCTTGGGTTTGCTTTTGCTGGGCCTAGCCCTGTTTTGCTTTTTGAGGGGTTGCAATATGATAGGAGTGGCCCATAGCTTTTTGTCTGGGCCCTCCCGAAATCCTGTAAAGATCCTTTTGGTTGAATAGAAGGGCCAGCTAGCCCCTTTTCTTAAAAAAATAATAATAATAAAAATAAAAAAATAAAAAAAATGTGAAGCGTGTGGTGCAAGCAAACCTCTTAAAAGATATAGAAGAAGAGAGCTTCTAGGTGCATTTGTTTTTTAAAATCCTGTACAGGACATGTCTGGACCATGAATCAGGTAGAAACATCAACCCAAATAAAATATTCAGGATAAATGTGATTTGATTTATATTTTCTTGTATTTTATTTGCGTTTTGGTCAAAGAACCGAAAATGCTTATGCTAGCCTGTGGTTATAATCTTCTCACCAACGCCACATAACGGTCGTTTTCCTTATTCTAAAGAAAGAAAGAAAAAGAAGAGGGGAAATGCTCCCATGCTCTTAGACCACAATAAGTAATAGTGCTCTTAGTTTCATTGGTATAGTTAGATAATCCAACCATTGATACAGATTGTTCATCAGGCCCAACACACATTCGGGGTGTATATATATGACAGGCGAGGCTCGTTTTCTTTTCATGGAGCCTGCCTGAATTCATATACAGCTTCTCGCTTATTCAACATGGTCACACGTGGTGTGTTCTCACCTTTCTCTGAAAAAAAAAAAAAAAAAAAAAAAAAAACAGGTCCAACAGAGTTTACATAGTAATATTATGACAAATATTAACCATTTGATTGATAGCCTCAAACATGGATGATCAAAAGACCATTTGTACAAAAATAGTCCAATCGACAATTCAATCCATCTATCAGGGATCATGGATTGTTGGTGTTTCTAAAGAATCATTTTTGTTAGACAACAGTGACTATCATGACGGCTATAGAAAATAAGACCAAATCATGAAATGTGCTCTTAACTCAATTTACAATTCATATCCATCAATTGAACTGTCCACGTGAACCAATGCACCTAGGAGCACTATTTATTAGTAGAAGCACCCTTCTTTGCCATTTTGATAATGTATTTACTACTAATATATTACCAGGGTGCGTGTACTTATCAATTTCTTAACAAAACTTAGGGTTGGGATTTGATCCACATAACTCATGGAGAGAGAGAGAGAGAGAGAGAGAGAGAGAGAGAGAGAGAGAGAGAGAGAGAGAGAGAGAGAGAGAGAGAGAGAGAGAGAGAGAGAGATAGAGAGAGAGAGAGAGAGAGAGAGAGAGAGAGAGAGAGGATCGCCATGATTCGCGGCTAGAAAAAAAAGATGGGATCACCATGATTAATCATGGCTAGAAAAAGAGAAGTGTGATAACCATGATTCATGGAGAGAGATGTGATCACCGTGGATCACTTTAGATATTTGTAATCATTGTTGGTGATTTTAAAATAAGCATGGGCTTTTTATTATAAAGCTTATTCCTGCATTGGAAATCACAAAGGAAAATTTGAAGCTCCTAAAGGTTTTCACTCTCTTACCATATGAGAAAATATTAAGAAAAACTAACCACACTCATCTGCATAAATAATAATAATAATAATAATAATATAATAATCTAACTATAATACCCCCAATTTCCTCATTTCGATTATAATACTCTTGCAATGGAAACCTGAGTATTATACACTTAGGAAAATCAGAGTAGCATTTGTTTGTTCAGGGAGATAAAAAGTTACGTAAAAATAACTATATTAGAGAATATGATGATTAGTGTGAACATCTACAACTCCAAAAGGGTCCACCTAAATAGGAACAATAGACCAACCATATATAAGCAAACGTCGCTGGCAAACTACTGCTCAACCACGCCCGCATAGGGTTCCTTATCTCTTGGCTCATTACCAGCTTCCTTAGGAGCCCCCTCACAGTTCCCACCATCCTACTCTATAACTCTATCACCAGGTTGGTGCAATGCACATAGCAAATGATCTAGGTGGCCAGCTCAACAAGAAATCCACAGAAAAATACACACATAATATATTAACCAAGTATAGTTTTTAGGTAAAAGCGATATATATGCCAAAATCGCTGTTTTGCGATGGACCAAATCCGTCGTAAAACCAAAAAAACGACGGACTTCGTCCGTCGCTTGGTCCGTCGCTGTTTACTAGGTCGTTTTTGGTTTTACGACGGATTAAATCCGTCATTTAATTTGCGACGGATAAGGTTCGTCGCATCATAGCGACGGATAAAATCCGTTGTAAAAAATAAAAAAATCCGTCGGTAATATTCAAAAAAATAGTCGTCACTAAAAACATTAGCGACGGATAAGGTCCATCGCTAATATGCGTAAGCGACGGACCTGATATCCGTCGTCGATTTTCAACGTTAAGAAATTAGCGACGGATAAGGTCCGTCACTAAAATATCTGTAAAAAAAAGGATATCAATATATTATTATTTTTTTAATCTTGCACCTGATAGTCATTCAAAAAATAATTCACAATATTATTTGATAAGAATCCTATTCACAAAATTGGTAACAACTCAATTCGATAAAAGAGAGAATGAACCAAGTGGCCCACTCCAAATATTGACTTTAACCCTCCTAACTAAACACTTCCCCCCCTAAACTAGGACCCATACAAAGAAATTACCCAGAACTTCCAACTGTTGGCTATGCCTGGCCTTAAATTGGCTACTTAGTATCTTGTCTTATTCAACCTTCTTTTGAGCCCTTCCTGCATATATTACAAACAACCAGATCAGAATTGGGTCCAATATCAGAATCAAGAGGGGAGCAAATGCTACCTCTACAACCATAACTTCAACCTTCCTTTCCCTTTGGTCAAGCTCATGCGACTTCAGTTCCATTTCTGACTTCCCAGCATTAAGTTCCTTAACAGCCTCTGCATGTTTCAGATCTCTCTCTCCATTGCCTTTCTGGATTCCTCGAGTTTGTCCACTGGCTGCAATAATTGCAACTTTAGCATATACTGGTTGAAAAAAGCTAGGGTTTTCTGATGCCCACATGCACCTATAAACACAACAACATAATCAAGATGAGGAGGCAAAGATCAAATGAAAAGGCCATCTTAAAGTAAAGAAGCATATGAAAAATGAATACAACAAATATAGAGGATTTTTTTTATTTTTTTTCCTTCTTATGCATGGAAAGTGAATAGTTTAATCAACTGAAACCAATTAACAAAAAAAAATAAATAGAATTCATCCTACCCATTAGAGGTTCAGGTAAGAGCATTTCTTAACTTCATAGCATTCACTGGGAGAGCACAATACAGTTTGAAAAGATCTTTTGATGTTGAAATCAATACACAACAGTGCAATGCAATCTGCATTTAATGCACCAGTGTCTAATGACATGACCAAATGAAAGTGTAGGAACTGGGAAATTCCTATTTCCCAACAATCCGAACTCTTTTACTAGTAGGGATAATGCATCAAGTTCAGCTAAGTTGGACCGTAGGTTATTGTCCAGCCAGTGGACAACTTCTAACCTGTCGTGCATGCAACATCCAACTTGTCCAAAAGGTGGGCCTACCATGAGGAGCACAATCCATGCATTGGATGAACCCTGTATGTATAGATGCCCTGGCCCACATGCATGTTGACTGTTTGGGACCATGGCTTTTAAAAGGTAGCAAAAAGCTCTACAATCAGATGCCCACCAGACGTCAACCTTCCCCTTTTACCCGGGCTCTTGGAACCAGTGATTGCACAGGATACCAGTCACATGCCAACAAAGTCCAACCCAGTATTGACCCATTTGCCCCATACATGATTGCCAACAAGAATCACAAGCCAACATGGTCAGGCACTACACTGCATCATGGGAATTTATGAACAGTTTATCTCTACTTCATGCAATAGACCACCGATCACAGAGTGGGCTAGAAGAGAATATGGGGAGAGACTCGTGACAAAGTCTTAAGTCTCACTATAACTATGAAATGCTAATTGAATCCTACAATATCCATTTGAGAGGACAACAAAGATGTTTGGTGTTCACTACAAGTTGGTGCGTGAGTATTTCCAAGTTCACTATAATAGGAAGGGGATCTGCTTCCTATTAAAACTTACTCTTGCACATGACAACCTGTTTCTTTTGAACTTGGAAATCCTCTTGTGCATGAGAAGGGGGCCAGCTTTCCCTTTCCACTTTGCTCCATTTAGAATCTTATACTTAAATTTTGGGAATCAAATCTAATAGTTGATGCTTAGCCATGGAATAAAGAAATTGATAAATGTATTGATAATTGTTGGGTTAAGGCTTAGATGATGATGATGATGTGATGATAAACTGCATTTTCGCACAATTTTCTACATAAATTTATCCACCTTCAAAGCTGTTTTTCATTAATAAAATGCATGTAATTTCACCTTGTAAACTGAAAAGGGACAATACAAACCTTAAGAGCTGAAAATATTAGGGGAGGAATAGTGAAAGAAGACGTGTTGGGCCTCCTTGAAGAATATGCCTCCTCACAGTACAAATAATCTGAAATATCCATACACAATAAAATTATGATGAAATATCAGATGAAAAGAAGTTCACACAAAAAAAAAAAAAAAAACACCAAACTAGTGTGGAGAAAATCTATAGCACTTTCACATGAGCCACAAATCAACTCTTCCATTTAAATATGCCAATTCAGAGAGAGTGCATTCGAACATTCTGAAAGTACAGATGTCAAAAGCCATACGAAAATACATGACAACGCACGCAAGCAGAAACAATAAAAAAAGAAAAGAAACAAAAGAAAAATGGAAAAGAAAAGAGAGAGAAAACTTCAAAGCATCAGTTACCTTCATCATCTCTTCAGGGTCCTCATTAAACAACATATGAATCAGACGAGCAACAGAATTTTGCTCCTCCTTGAAATCCTCCTCATCAAGCTAGTGGAAGATGAGCAACAGAAGTATGCCAAGCACTACCAGCATATATATATATATATATATATATATATATATATATATATATATATATATATATATATATATATATATATATATATATATATATATATATAAATCAAACAACAACAAAAAAATACACAGTAACGTTTCATAATTGTACCTCATCAGCAGGTGTCCCGTCCATGTCCTTTATAAGTCCCTTTATTAATTCAAATAGTGCCTCAACCTGAAACAACAGTGATTGCACCATGTTTGACCAGGAACAGTTTGTAGGGGCAGTAGAAACAATAGACAAAAGCATACCTTATCAGCAGTTGATATACAAGTGGTGTTTTTCATGATGCTTTGAATGATTACTACTGCCATGACTTTATTTGTTCCATTATCAAGGTGATCCATGACACGTGGATAGTTAGAAAGTTTCAGTGCAGTCACAATATCATTGTATTTCTCCAAGGGAGCACTCAAAAGTGCAACAATTTGTTTTGTTGCTTTGCAATCTTCAAGCTTTGCTTTGCCTGAAAGTTTCCGAACACATGCTCCCTGCAGACAAATAACCAAGGGGTGTTATCTAAGGTGTTAAACTTGATATGGGCTAACAGATGAAATAGTCATCCAAACAACATATTGCAAAAAACTAAATTATGTGGTTAGTTCACCAGATGTACATGCCGCCTGGACTATGCAATCACGCCTGGACTATGCAATCACAAGATGACATGGGCATAAAACTTTTCAGTGCCCCCACATTGGTATTTCTTCCATGGTCTTGATCCACATAATCAAGCCGATCGGAGTGCACACGGAGGGTAAATGTAAGGAGAGATATAAAGAAATAGCTCCAACAATGGGCATGTCCACTTGTGCTTCTATCACCTGCCATGAAAATAAAGATGATAACAGTTTAAAAAATGCTGGAGATAGAAACAAGGGGGAAAAAAATTGACAGGCACCAAGGATCTTCTTTGCTAAAGGTGACATCATAAGCATTGTTAGATTATTAGAATTGTAGTATGTAAAGCTTTAAAGCACCCATCATATTTTAGAGAGCCAAACTCATGCATGTCCGCTGATGCCTTGAGCAATAACAACAATAGGGGAGACTATTTGAGGCAAGTGCATCAGGTACAAGAAGGAAAGATGTTTGATGAGTAGCCCAAGGAATGTTTCTCCTTTCGTTAATTTTGTAAGTAAATTATACTCAATTAGATTAGCTTTAAAACTAAAAAGCCTTAGACCATGTTCGGATGGCACCTAAATCAGTGTTGAATTGCATTCAATGCCATTTTCATGAAAAAGACTGTTGGGTGAGTTTGGATGACACTATTTTCTAAACACAGTTTATAGAAACTCAGATTCCATCTTAGATCTCAGTTGCATCGAGTTGGGCAGAGTAGTCATTTTTTAACCCTCAAGAAACAAAGTTTTAGAGTGGAAGTTACTTTAATATTCTGGAATGGTTGACATGGAGGAACTAAAAATTGTAAGAGTGGCATAAACCAACTCAAATTGTACAAACCACTGTAGATAGGCCACCATCCCAAAAGAAGACTGGATGAAACATTCTAACCTCTGATTCATTGACACTTTCTTGCTGAATTAAAACCATTGGCACTTTTTCACTTCAACCTCCAAATGTCCACCAATCAGCTGACTAGGCTAACCGGGACCCATAAATTGGAAGTTTTGTTTAAGTTGATTTTAGGCCACCTTCACATTCTCTAAGTGCTTGCATTATGCAGATTATCAACCTTTTCTCTTCCATTATGCAAGCAGGCAACTTGACTCAGGCTACACCCCTATGATAGTTCACCACCATTTTGGACATGGTGGTGAGTCATCCACACACATGTGGCACTCATGTACAGCCATCCAGACCATCAAAATTTTGGCGCAAGTTATTGATGGGACATCTCAAAACTCATAATCATCAACCGATCCTAATCATCCAAGGTGGGCCAGCTATTTGGGCAGTCATGATTGTCCTTCAAGCATGCCATGTGTATGATGGAAGAGTCACTACCATTTTTAAAATTGTTATGAACTATCAATCATCGAAGTGCTGAGTCCTATCAGAGTTCAACATGTGAAACGGAGGTAACTTGTCCTCATCATTTGGGCCACTGGTGTATACCATTTCAGACCATCCAAAGTGTGGGCCACATTGTGGATGGATATCTTGAAAATCACACTAATCAACCAATCCGAACCATCCAATTGATGGTTAAAAGAAAAACAGTTAGTGGTTCAATTTTCAGAGGCAACAATAAATGGTTACTATCATCTTCCCAGTGTAATGTTCATCATGCTCTGTCCAAATTGGTCCAACAATTTGGAAAGTCCGGATTATTGTAGAATTATGCCATGAGTATAGTGAAATACTCGTGACAAATTTTGAAACGGTGGTGGTGAACTATCATCTAAATCTATCAATATATGGTGGTGATACTCAGATTAGATTATATAGATTTGTGTCACTCTAATTAAACTAATACATAGCCAAAAATTCACCCTACAGTTTTCATATAACAAGCTAACAATGATAAGTAGGGATGCAAAAAATCAGATAAATTTAATACTCACAAGCATTTAAAAACATAATCATGAAGTTTACCTTCCCAATGGCATTGCTTAATTTTGCAAAGGCCTTTACTTGCAAGAATTCTGGTAAAACCTGCAGCATAAAATTGTTAGGAACAATCACCAGATTTTGAGCCAGGAAACCTCAAGTGGATAATTCACTTCTGAACTTGACATAGCATAATTTGACAACCTCTCCATTAGTTGAGATAACACTGTTTTGATGTCAACGGTTGGCTGCAAAAACAAAGGCAAGGGAAATAACAGAATTGGTACAACTGTTGTATGTTACATGTATTATGCACAAATTTGTACAACGTTAAAGTTTTTAAACAAAATTCCATTCTCATATTCACAAAGGATTAAGAAACAAATCAATAACCAGATTGTTTTTAATTCAATGGTGAGCCTTTCTCATCTCAAGAGTAGACTTGAAGTCCTGGATTGCTTCTGCAACTATTCTGGATGGAATTCGACTTGAAACAATATCAAAATACCAAAAGAATAGTGAATTCAGATATCTTATCGACAGATCATTGAATACACTCTGGTAAGAAACAAATATTATTCAGGACTGAGCATGTACAAATCATGTCCAGTTATTTGTCTTCAATGCAAGAGAGGCATTGTTTCGTTTCTAAAAAAAGAAGAAGCCAAATGAAATCAAAAGAAATATTCTTTGCAGCAAGAGAATTCTTATGTTATCCTATGTTCTAACAAACCATGTAAAGCAACATTAATATTTACATAAGATTTTCTTCTCAGAGAGTCCTAATTTCTGTTCTAGGGAAAGAAACTAATCAAAATTGAGCGTCCAAATTGTATCATTCCCTATAATAAAAGATTGCAAGATCATCTGGGTAATCTAATACAAGCCTGATAATTGCCAAACCAACAACAAATAATGCAGATGTACAAGCTGCACCTTAAGAAAAGGTTTATACTTTATATTTACAACAATCGAAGGAAATGCACAAGACTCCATACCTAAGCGGCTAGGCCATATATCAACAACAAAATATAGAACAAAGTTATATGGATTTAAAAGCCCAATTAAGGGCATAATTTTTTTCCAATAAACTTGCTCAACATTCTTCTACCTCACATAACTCAAAATCAAAACAAGAAACTCTGATCCCCAGGTACGCATAAAACATGAAGAGTACAGAAAAGATCATGCCAAACAACAGCAATCTCTCAAATGATTTTGCGAACATTATTGCAATGGTTTTACGCGAAGAAAAAAAAATCATTGCTTGATATTCTTTCAAATTATGGGAACACTGATCAAATTACCAACCTGAATCTATGGGCATGCAACCAGTAATGTTTCAAGAGTTTGCAAGTGGTATTCATCTGGAAAGACTTGGATTATACAATCCATCAAGTAATATTGAGCAAGCTCATCTTTATAGTTCACAACCTGTTGAAGCCAATTTGGATGCAAATTCCACAACAGGAGGATTAGAATGCTAAGCTAGCATAGGTCTCTATACCACAAATATATATATATATATATATATTCGAAAGCGAAAAAAACAAGGAAATATGAGAATCTGACCTGTTCCAAGACTCTGGGAAGCACAATCTCTTTGTACATATCAAGGTCCACACCCTCTATCTGACTGAGGACATGCAGATTTTTTCCAACCTAATAAGAAAAGACCAGCTACAATACAATAACATTTATCAAGAAATACTAAAATGTCCAGATCATTTCAGCATAGTGGTGCTAACAAGTTACTGATATTACAAGATCACGAAGCTCGTTCCGTTCTTTCTCCCGTTTCTCTCTCCTGGACAGGACCCTGCAGATGAGAAAGCCTGATTCCAAGCCTCAACTCAGGATCACCTAACAGTATGAATGATCAACAATCACCATAACACCTACATGAGCACAACTACGACTATGCTACAGAATCATGCCCCCATGCTTCAGTTTTTCATTCATGGCATGCACTTACTGTTTGTGCCCAAACACAACAGCAGGTGATAGTTCTCTGAAATTTCAACTAACCTGATGCTGCATTCGGACCCAGAGTTTATTCATCTGTGAAGTTTTGGAGTACAAACTCCACAACATCATTAACAGTGTTAGCATCCCTGTAGGAAGACGGTGGAACATCAGTAAGGTTGGATACCATAAATATGTTTTAAATAGCAAATAGCATGTAGCATAGCATTCACCTCTCTGAAACATGACACATGAGCTATGTAGTGAGCATAAGCTACATGCTACTTCCAAAATTTTTATTAAGGTTGCATTTGGTTGCCCCAAATATCATGAAATTTCATGATATTTGGTGCAACTAAACACAACCTTAAATAATAAGAGAAATAGACCAAAGATTAAGTATCAAGATAAAGAAATAGCAAGGAACTGATTTAATACTGTTAATTATATTACCGAAACTGTTGAAAATATCAGCTAATTTTTATTGAAAATAGAAAATTGTAATATCAGCTAATTTTTATTGAAAACATTGATTGATTTCAATGTGTTAGTGAGAAGTAACTTGCAGTGTAAGCTACATAATGAATAGCTTCGGCTATGTAATAGGCTATGCAGTGTGTAGTGTATACTAATTAGCATGTAGCCCACTTAAGCTACTTTCATGAGCTATGTAACATGAGGGCTAAGCTATGTTACATAGCATGAGCTACATGCTACATATAGAGTAAGCTATTTAAAACACTAACCATAATAAAAGCCATTATATATTTCTTCTTAGTATTTATTTATTTATTTATGTTGAGAGTGCAAATTTTTTACTGACACAAGGGAAAATACATCAAAGGATGGGGAATGACTTCCTTATAAGGAGTGAGTGAGGCCACTCCTTTTAACTAATGCAAGGAAATCCATGCTCTTGTGAGGAGGTGATTGGCAAAGAACATGCCAATGTAGCATGGATGTGCTAGATCCAGGCCATTCATCAGATGGGGCAACCTATGAACATCCCCTGGTGTAAAAAATAACGTGAGCCACCATCCATTCATCAGATTGGGCCACATCAGTATGAGAAAAATGGACTCTAAGAAAATGATCAACGGTCTATATTCAACATACAAACATGATCCACCTGATGAGTGAACCAGCCTGATTTTTGGGCCAGGGCATGTTCTTGGTGGGCCCACCTGAGACATACACATGGCATGATGGCACGAATCCCATTAAGATTTCTGTACATCTGATGTATGATGCATGCAACGGTCCATCCATTATTTACCTTTTTCTAATTCATCTTCGTCTACAGCTTTTGAGGAACATACTTCACAAGCAGTGGGCCCAACTTTGATCTCTAAACAGGAAAAGAACACCAAAAACAGCAAAATAAAATAAAAATAAATTAAATTAAACAAAAAACATAATCACCATCTAAGCCTTATCCCAATTAATTGGGGATAGCTACATGAAACCTATTCTACCATTCCAATCTATCAAGGGCCAAACCTCTACTTAAGAATCACCCATTTGGAATAACCATTTGGAATCACCCATTTGGAATAACCATTGGCAGATTTTATTGTTGTAATGCTTGGGATGGGCATCATTTTCTAGCACACAATCATATCAAATGAAGGACAATGTGAAAATCAATTTGCATGTATAAAAATGGAGCGAATAAAGGAAACCATTTACCATTTCAACTTTGACTTCCTGTATACCAGCTGCCAACCTGAGTGACCTAAAGCAAAATAAGGAAGACCATCATTATCATCATTTAAGCCTTATCCCAACTAATTGGGGTCAGCTACATGAATCCTTTTCCACCATCATTATCATAACTTGCTTTTGAGTGCTTGTCACTTACCACATCAACCTACATATCAAAAATCAACCTACATATCATAACTGTAGCTAGATCCAGGGCATACAGGTAGTTGAAATAGTAATTCCCACCACCAAAATCGTCCAAAGCGCATACAGGTTCCACCCTGATATTTATATGCCATCCAATCTACTTATATGATTTGCCACACTGGGATGAATGGATTCCCCGAAAATCAGGATATTCTAACTCATCTTGGCCATATATAGTAAATTTAGCGTAATTTGACATTATTCCTTGTGGCGTGGCCTTGATTTTTAGGATCCATCGTGAAAATGAGAAAGAGAACAGCAACAGAATGTTTTAAAATAAAAAATTAAAAAAAAACCTGTAAAATCAGAAAATCCCAATTTGTAAAATCAGAAAAATCCCCAATTTGCAAAATCAGAAAATCCCCAATTTTAAAAGTCCGCAAATCCCCAAATTCCTAAAATCCCTAAATCCCCAATTTGGGGTCCACATTCAAATCTGTAAACCCTAAAATCTCTAGATCCTGAAATAAGGGTCCACATTCAAATCGGGAATCTACAAACTACTAACTCCCAAATTCCTAAATCGGCATTAATATTGAGAGAGATTGAGAGAGAGAGAGAGAGAGAGAGAGAGAGAGAGAGAGAGATACTTTCACCTGTGTGAATCTGATTTAACCCGAGCTTCAAATCCGCCTTTTCCATCAGGCGAGTCACCAAATTTTCACTATGAAGAGAGAGAGGAGAGAGAGATCGACAGGACGAGAGAGAGGAGGGAGAGAGATCGACTGGAAGAGAGAGGAATGAGAGATTTGTAGGAAGGGAGAGAGGAGAGCGTCTGAGAGGGGTGGAAACAGAGACTG